>CM074725.1:203098274-203363274 GCA_037306005.1 Rhinophrynus dorsalis | reverse complement strand
CAATAAGGGTTCATTTCCCTGCAAATACTGTTACTTTCACTTAATCAGGAGAAGCATTTTAAACTTTCTACCCTTAATGTAGAGATCCTTGCCCTTGCAGAACGTTGGACAAGAAGCTCAAGGTCTACTCATACAATTAGGGCCATACATTTATAATGTTGCCTTTCCTTTTAAAATAGCACATTTTTAAGAGCTCATGGCTTGGAGCTGCGTTAAGTAGGTCACCGTGTTGAAAAGGGCGACAAGAGAATCTCACCCTGCATATCAGAGCAAGATTTTCTTGTTGCTTCTTTTAACAGTGCGATCGCCTGCGGGGTTGGTTTGGGGAAAAAAAAAAGTAGAATCGAGCATGGTGTCCACTGCCTTGCCTGTAATAATAAACTGCTTTAGCTTTACAAAATGTTTTGAAACTTGAGCTATTTACTAATGATAGATGTGTTCCTGCCTCTGTGTGTGTCATTAATTAAAAGTGAAGCTGCCCGATAAAAAAAAATGCATATTAACCCTTTCAGCACAGAAAAGGTTATTATCAGGCAGCTTCACTTTTAATTAATGATAATGCTCGATTACACTTTTTTTTTTTCCAAACCAGCCCCGCAGGTGATTGCAGTGTTAAAAGAAGCGACATGAAAATCTTGCACTGATATGCAGGGAGAGATTCTCATGTCGCCCTTTTCAACACGGCGACCTACTTAATGCTACTCCAAGCCGCGTACTCTTAAAAATGTGCTATTTTAAAAAGTGAACCGTGATGCCGTTACTCCTAGAAGTAGGATAACCAGAGATTGAAGAGGACCTGTCACCTTTCCAAATCCTCCCCTATTTGGGAGCCTCCATCTTGAAAGGATTTGCATGAATGTTCCCCCTCATTAATTTATTCCACCTCTCGGTTGTACACTGATTTTATCTAAATGTGGAAAAGAGTGATTCTATGGACATGTAAGTAAATAATTATGCAGGCTTTATCAGACAGGTCAGAGAACAAAGCTCTACTGAGATTAGATTTCCCCAACTAATAAATACAAAATATCTTAAAGGGATAGTAATACTTCGTTTTAACTTTATTTTATTTTGTAGGCATTAAAAAAACATGAAGAGTGATATAAGTTTTATCTCTCAAACTTTTATGGTTTAAGAGATATTCACAAACAAAGTATCCCCCCCCTGTTCAACCAGATCAGAAGGGAGATGCCCAGGTAGACTGCAGAGAGGGACAATCTTCAATTAAGATACGGGAAAAAGCTGAAAAACTTGTCAAGGGGGGAAGGGCTTTCATTGTTTTTATACAAAGAAGATTGTCCCCTTCTGTTATCTGTCTGGTCTTACAACCTGATCCACATCTGAGAAGAGATTGTTTACAGTAGGTAAAAGGGGCGGGAGGGGAAACTTTGCTTGTGAATATCTCATAAACCATAAAGGTTTGAGAGATAAGACTTATATCATTCTTCATGTTTTTTTAATGCCTACAAAATAAAATAAAGTTACAACGAAGTATTACTATCCCTTTAAACTATTAACCTTATAGAAGAACAAAAAAAACAGGAGATATAGGCAGCTTGAATAGAAACATTTAATAAGACTGATATCTTTGTAGGTGACGGGTCAATTTTTAACAACAGTATTAAATTGAACATATATTATTTTTATTTTAAAGGGACATTAATGTCCCAAAAAATATATCCAGTTTTGTAGAGTTTAAATTAATAATCAATATTCTCCAAACCCTATCTCTAATACCACTATGGTTTGAGAGATATAGGGATTCAAAGTTCCCCCCTCCCTCCCCTTCTCTTGATGTCAGCGTCTAGCTGACAGCAGGAGATCCCGGTCCGGGGACCAGCAGGCGGCTCTGCAGCAGAGCCAAAATCGCATTATTGCAAAAGTATTAATTCATTGGAAAGGTCTACAAAGTGTGCTTGCAACCCAGGAATCTGTCCAATGAATTAATTCTTTTGCAATAATGTGATTTTGGCTCTGCTGCAGGGCCTCCTCGAGTCGTATGACTCGAATCTCCTGCTGTCAGCTTTACAGCTGACATCAGGAGAAGGGGAGGGAGGGGGGAGCTTTGAATCCCTATATCTCTCAAACCATAGCGGTTTGAGAGATAAGGTTTGGAGCATATTGATTATTATTTTAAACTCTACAAAACTGCAAACGTTTTTGGGGACATTATTGTCCCTTTAATTGTCCTTTATAGTCATTCTTGCATATCTGTTTCCTTTGATCTTAGATGTTATAATAGCACCAGTTTTTTTTTCATGGGACATTGCTAATTAATAGTTAATTATATTCAAGTTGGAACCATTCTGTATACAGAGAAATTATTGCAGCAAATACATTAGCTGTAGTTGCATGTAAACAGCTCCAGCCACTCTGAAGGAGGCAGAGGGGAAGATGCACTAAGACGTGATAAAGAGGTATTAGAGCAAAGATGACTTCTCCAGTGAAATCCCTTCTCCAGTTCCTATGATATTCATGGAGCTTATGCACCAAGATCTACAAAGTTGGATAAATCTTCATGCATTGGCTCCATAGAATAACATAGCACTTGGGGAAGTGATATCAATAGGGAAGTAATCGTCTCTTTATCACCTCTTTATTGCACCTTAGTGCATCTTCCCCATTGAATCCAAATTCTCCTGATAAGATCTCAGTAAAGGATATATATATTAACCCTATGGGTGCCAGAGGGGTACACAATGCAATCAAAGGGTTAAGGCAAACATTTTCAAATGTTAACCTTTTAACCTCTTAACAACCACCATATCCCTTAATGCATCCTGGAATGGCAAAGTAGTGTGGATCAATTTTAAAAAAAATGGCATCGGACACTTTCACATAAACATAATGCAAGTCAATATTCAGAAGGTACTTACCACAGAATCATTGACATAATGAATATGTTTGTAACCATTCTGGTCGCTAAAAATTTTGTAGTAAGATAAGTTGTCTGAGGTAAATACTGGCAACGAAGGAAAGAACTGGAAAATAAAGCATGTGAAACGTATAGTATTAACAAATACAGTGATGAAATACATCCACCCCAGGAAACTAACTCTGTTAGTTACTGCCCAGACCCAGTTAACCCTTTAAGGACAAGAGGCCTTTCCTGTGCAGCTTGTTTTACATAATGTAATAAAGTGGAAGTAATGCCTCCTAATTATAAAACCTAATGGCCTTTATTCAAGAGATACAATCTTCAGTCAGTTCTGAATTTCACAGCGGCAGACATGATACCTGCAAGCAGGCCACAAGACACAAGACTCCACTCTCTGAACATCTTGACTCTTTAACTCCTTAATGTCCAGTGACGTGTCAAAACCGTCACTGCTGTTTTTCCGATAAGGACATATTTTTATTCACCGCGCTCCTGCGAGAGCACTGTGAGTAGTAGCGGGGACTGAAATTGACCACTCAAAGACCGGATCGTTCACTATCAGTCCCCCATTCGGCGTGCCGGAACACGTGATCAGTCACGAGTGCCGCCACGTCAAACTTCGCTATCTGGTACTTAAAGGACCACACACCCTGGGACCGCTGGTCCTTAAGGGGTTATGAAACACATTGCCCTACAATATGTCATTTTTACCGCAGGTCATTAAAAGGTTAAAATGATAATAATGTGTACAATCGAGTATTCTATATATTTGCATACCATTCTGTAGCT
The DNA here is from genome assembly GCA_037306005.1 of Rhinophrynus dorsalis. Classification (NCBI taxonomy): domain Eukaryota; kingdom Metazoa; phylum Chordata; class Amphibia; order Anura; family Rhinophrynidae; genus Rhinophrynus; species Rhinophrynus dorsalis. The sequence continues at coordinate 203,359,607 of CM074725.1, read as the reverse complement.
GTATAAGCACGTATATGTTTGCCATTTTACTTTTATTGTATAATAAAGTTTCCCTGTCCCGCCCTTACTTACTGGAAGCTGCCTCCCCTCAAATCACAGGACAGATCGCAGAGAGGGATACTTTTTTCCTCCAGTATAAGGAAAACACTTTGATGAAGGAGGGCATGTTTTTCCTTATACTGGAAGAAGATTGTCCCTCCTTGTGATGCGTACGGACCTGCTTGCTGAGGTTGCTGATGTAAGTAAAATGGGTGGGAGGGGGAAACTTTATTATACAATAAAAGTACAAAGGCAAACCTATGCATACTTATACAGATACAGAACAGTATACAAATATTTACTGAATACTCAGTTGTACTCACTTCTATCCCTTTAAGTAAGCCCATGCACTCTGCCTTCTTCAAGTTTAGAAACACTGCCAGCATCTGTCATGTCTGTCTCCAATTTCATGACACTCAGGACTGATTGTATGAATTCATCAGTGCAGCCACCCTTTCATTTGCCTGTAACGCCAGTGGCAGCACTGGGGGGTATGCACATCAGTGCATGATTACTGCAGTGTACATTTGCAAACACACTCCACTAGTATGCCAGCCCCATTGCATGCACAGGGAAAGTGAGTACAATATAATGCTATATTCTCTGTGATTTGCTTAGTACACTGGCTTAAAGGGATAGTAATGTTTCATAATAAAAGCAGCTCTAGTTAATCATCATAGTATTTGGACTTTGGAGAGTGTTATTTAAATTCTGTCAGAGTTTTAGTCCAAGAGTAACTGAATGATAAACTACCCCTCTCCCGCCCCTTTTACTGATGTAACACTGTCCAGCCAGATCAGAAGGAAGTGCCCAGGTAGATTGCAGAGGGGGACAATCTTCAATTAAGATAAGGGAAAAACCTGAAAAACTCATCAAGGGGGACAGGGTTTTCATTGTTCTCATAGGAAGAAAATTGTCCCCTTCTGTTATCTGTACTGTCATACAACCAGACTCACATCTGAGAAGAGATGGCTTACACTAGGTAAAAGGGGCGGGAGGGGAAACTTTGCTTGTGAATATCTCTCAAACCATAAAGGTTTGAAAGATAAGACTTATATATCATTCTTCATGTTTTTTTTGATACCTACAAAATAAAATAAAGATAAAATGAAGTAATACTATCCTTTTAAGCAAGGCATAGAGGATATCATGCCCACGGACTTCCCCATTGCCCTCCCCTTGATGTAAGCAGCATTAAGGGGAGGAGGTTTGGCCGGTGTACATAGCTTAGCATATTGACATTAGGCAGGTGTAGGGACTCAAAATCGATACCATTGCTTGATTTAGTGCTGAATCAGTTTTGTACATTCAGCACATTATTTCTAGATGAAAGGGACAAGGCAAGAGAGTGTGTGCACAGGTATGCACTAAAGCAGGGGTAGACACTCTAGTCCTCAAGAGCTACCAGCAGTGCATGTTTTCTGGTTATCTCAATCAGCACAGGCAGGCCAATTCAAGTGACTGAGCCACTAATTAGAATACCTGTGTTTCATCTGTGATATCCTGAAAACGTGTCCTGTTGGTAGCTCCTGAACACCAGAGTTTGTTACCCCTGCACTACAGTTATCACATTCTCTAGTCCAGAGGAGCTTAACTCTTTGAATGCCAGAGGGGTGTCAGTAGGCTGACCAGATCTCACCTTTAACCAGGGACGCATAGGAGAAATGCATACTGCCGGACTGCCTTGATTTCAGTGAAGTACTGAAAAATGGCTATTTCCTATGTGTCCCCGGTTAAAGGTGAGATCTGGTCAGCCTAATTTAAAGGGTTAAACATTTCCTTAGGTCCCCCAACAGTGCAGGATCTACAGTGTATTGCTTTGCAATCTAGCATTCAAGGGATTAAAAGACCAATTTAATTTAACAAGAATTTGTATATGTCCCCTGTGATACATTGGTTTACTCCAGTTTGCTTTTAGAAATATGGGCTTATAATGTGGCTAATGAACTAAGAACTGGAACAATTCTGGGACAAAGCAAATGGAAAGCAAGTGAAACCTCTCTAGTATTCAGAAAGTCCCGTTTAAATGAATGGGGTTATTTATTTGCCCCCTGTTGTGCAAATGGTTTGCCCCAAAATTGCATCACACCCTTTGTGCATATGACTAACTGCTCATCATACAACCTTCCTGGGGCAAACCAGCTGTAGGGCATACCTATAAATTCAGTCAGTCCTCAAGGGCCACCAACAGTACAGGCCACCTTTGAGTGCCAGAGTGTTATGCAAAGCAATGCATCAAAGGGTTAAGGATCTCCCTGATTAAGCACAGGTGAGTCGGTAACAATGAATGAGCCACTGTTTAACTCACCTATGCCTAATAAGGAAGATCCTTACATCCTGGCCTGTTGGTGGCCCTTGAGGATCGAACATGGACAGACCTTATTTAAATGGATCTTTTAATGACTTGCATTCTAGGTAGGCCTCAAATGCATTGCTTTGAGATGTGTTGGAGACTTCTATAGCATTCAAGGGGTTTTAAACCCTACTACATATCTAAGAACATTTTATGCAGTTGTTTTACCCTAGATCTGCTCCCTTTTTCTTAAAGGGATAGTAATGTTTCATAATAAAAGAGGCTCTAATTAATCATCATAGTATTTGGAGTTTGGAGAGTGTTATTTCAATTCTGTCAGAGTTGTAGTTCAAGAGTTATTGAATGATAAAATATCCCCCTCCTGCCCCTTTTACTGATGTAACACTGCTCGGCCAGATCAGAATGGAGGTGCCCAGGTAGACTTCAGAGAAGGACGATCTTCAATTAAGATTAGGAAAGACCTGAAAAACTTGTCAAGGGGGGCAGGGCTTTCATTGTTCTCATAGGAAGAAGATTGTCCCCTTCTGTTATCTGTCTGGTCTATGGACTGGATTCCACATCTGAGAAGAGATGGCTTACACTAGGTAAAATGGGCGGGAGGGGAATCTCTGCTTGTGAATATCTCTCAAACCATAAAGGTTTGAGAGATAAGACTTATATCGTTCTTCATATTTTTTAATGCCTACAAAATAAAATAAAGATAAAACAGAGTATTACTATCCCTTTAAAACATTAGCCTCACTACGTTGATCGCTGAATAATCAAAAATGAACTCATTCACATATTATTTTTAGAAAGGGTCTTAATTAATAACTGGTACTATTTTGTAATTTAGTCACCATTATGATAATGAAAATGTCCTTATACGTCTTTGTTTCATGATTATGCAGTATTAAAATGCAATTCTTACCCACTTAAATAACGAAATGAACAAATAAGGCGCAGCTGCTCATTTTGTGACTGTTTGCATATTGCAATATAAAAGGAGAGTGAGTCAAGCCATTCCAGAAGAGAATGATCAATACACTTCAACAAAGTGAGTTCTAATGTAGCTATAATTATCATTGTGCTTGTACAGCCGTTAAAACAAGTCATTAGATTTGTATTTGCACATTGAGCTAATTAGTGGAATATGTATTCTTAGCATGTAACAAATGGCATTATACAGCAATGAACTTTAAACCAGAATAATGAATGGCTCACTAACAAGTGGAAAAAAGATGATAAAATAGCTGAAGATGAGCAAAATGTTTTTACCCTTTGCACTCAATAGAGGTCTCATACATGCAATCTAATGCATTGTTTTGGAAATCTCCCTGGTACCTAAGAGGTTAAATATGCCAGTCAGCTGACAAAGGAGACACATAATATATTCATTCTCAATTCTGAGGCCAGCACAGAGTTGTATAAACCAGAGAGAGAACTTTCAGTTTACTGCTGGGATGGAAAGTGACACTAGTGTTGGCCTACAAGAAAATAGCTGCCAACATGAATGTCTGTATAGCAGGGTGACCAGACCTTACCTTTACCTGTTGACACATATGAAACATGCATACTGCAGGGCTGCTTTGATTTCAGTGCAGTCCTGAAATATGCCTATTTCCTATGTGTTCCTGGTATAGGGGAGGTCTGGTCACCCTACCGTAGGGGAGGGGCAAGAGGGGCACTTGCCCCCACCTCACTTGCCTCCCCCCCCAGATAAACATAAGTTGTGGCAGGTTTGATTGAGGGGCACAGTATGGCTTTGCCCTCCCCTGGACATTTTTTATGAATGCCCATGGCTGCCAAGTCTCAAGAAACTCATCAAACGTATGTATATGTACAGATAACAATAGACACATATGGATATTTAATTGTACATATAAATAAAATCCCAATATAGTGACTTTATTACAAAGACAATTAAAGGAGAACTAACATCTTCTAATAATTACTTTTTTTAAACTGGAGCAGGCAGATTACATGAGAATTTATAATACTTTTACCCTTTCAGTGCCAGAGAAGTATCCAATGCATTGTGTACAAAGAATTGTGAAGCAATGCAGTCCACACCTCCCCGGTACTAAAATGGTTAAAGGGGAAGTATCACTTAATATGAAAAAAAAAATAATTAAATGAATAAATATATATATATATAGTAGGATTTATCTTCCAGAGTAAAGCAAGTGTTTTATTCAAAAGTTATTGCAGCCCAAACTTGAACAATTTAGTTGCAATATCTCATTGACCTGAAATTGTGCAGTGGCGCTGTTGCTGCACCATTCTATGGACATCTCTGTTCAACTGATCATAAACTTCCCTAGGATGGTGTATCAACAGTTCTACAGTGAAATGTCAGGCCATTGAGATACTGCACCTAAAAAAATTGAGTTTGTGTTGCAAAAACTTTTGAAAAAAATGTGTGTCAGCAGTGGGAGTCTGAGGTTGTGCTGATTCGTTCATGTAGAGAGGATTTGCCTGACATTTTGGAGCTGGACTGTCTGTGGGCAGGACCAGTCTGATATGAATATGGACATTTCCTCTCTGCAATGGCACATGGATGTGAAAAACATGACTTGAGCAGCACCTGAGAGGCTACCATGCCTTGAGCAAAACACTCTATTTTGTTGTTTCTCTGTGTGCGTTCATCACATTCTTTTGTTTTTGCAGTACCATTGTTTTACTAAGGAAGGTAAAACCTACAATATAAATATTACTATATGTTAAGTGCTACTATCCATATAAGACTACTATGTGCCGTGAATGAAGTTTGAGATCCTGTGGTCCTGCTTTCCACTTTTAAAGCCATATTCATGGACATGACAGCCAGGACTGACTGACACCATTATTTTTTTGACTAAGGAGTCATTAGGATTTTCTGGCCATCGTAGGGTAAGTTAAGGGTAATTATTAGAAGGTTCTAGTTCCCCTATAATGAGCATAAAACAACATCACACTAACAGATATCAGCACTGCAGTTCCTGTTTTTGCACAAGGAACTAGGTCTCATCCTCCCACTAGCATTCAGACATCTGTGGAGGCCAGTTTGCCTACTCTGACTGGGTTCTAAATTAGAATGATGCCCATACTCTGTTCAGTAATTATTAGACAATGGTATGTGTCCAGCCAATGAAAGAGAGGCATGGAAAGTCTACTCTTACATCCTTTACTCATCCGATGCAGCAAACTAACAAACATATTGTAGAAATAGAGATATGGAAGAAATAGAGGGGGTGGGATAAAATAGGCTTGAAAGGCAAGATAAAAGAGTGCATTGGCATGTGTGCATAATGAAGAGTAGGTACATGACGATGTGCACATTTGTGCTTGTTGTAAGGTTAAGTCCATTAATATCAATGGTCTTAACTTTCCACCCATATAATGCATAGATTTTACCTTTGTTTCCTTCCAAAGGAAATAACAGTTGCCCATTCCTACTAGGTCTGGTCCATAATCCATCCACTTTTTTTGTGCATATGGCCCACTGAATTACTATATAGAACATTACTCCCATGGCTGCTAGAGGCAAGGCAAAAGCAATGTACCGGAGATAGCTTTAACATCCAATATGTTCAAATAAAGAAACATTTTAAATAAAAATAAACATACCACACCAATCCATCCCGTATGACTTGCTTCTAAATGCTGCTGCTTCTAAGAGGGGAAATAACAACATATTAAAATGAGTAACTAATTAAATGTGTGATGAAACAGGACAGTGCCACCTGGTGTCTAGACAGTCATTCTATTGCACCATATGGCAGAGGTTAGTCACTGGCAAGACTCCCCCGTAGAATGTTATTGTAGCAGTTGCAGCTTTTTATAACTATTTGAACTTTAAGTACTTTCCAATAAAGCATCTGCCAGATGTGAGAGAGAACATCACGGATCCTTTAAATCTAAATATGATGACTAAAAGCTTAACTATTTACAATAGATGCAATTTACAAGAGTAACTAACACTTTATATTGACCTGGTTGATTCAGAAAGAGCTTTCCCAGTCATCTATATTTTTATAGCCATTCTTTATTTAAAACTGTCATTTATGAGATATTTAGCTTTATTTATTTGTCAGTTTATGCAAATCAACTAGTTCTTCCTGGTAGGAAATGTCAGTTGAGAGGGAGAGAGGAATGGTAATCTCTGAAACTCCAGGCTTTGCCTGCCAGTACTGCCTGATTTGCATAAACTAACAAATAAAGATATATAGTTTAAATAAAGAATGGCTAAAATAAATATAGATGGTTTTGAATGCTCTTTCAAAATTACTCGTCATTATAAAGTGTAAGATCCACTTTAAGTATACGTAGAAATGCATAATGATAATCAGTTATCATGGTATTGTGTTTTTACCCTACAGGAGCTGTTTTATTCAAGTTCAGATGCAAAAAAATAATTAAAATCTAACTTTAGGTAGGATCTTGCTTAAGCCTTGAGATATGAGACAAATAGTAAAAGTGAAAAAGTTGAATTCTGGGTCAAACCAATTGTACCACGGGGAACAAATAAACATTCCTGAAAGCCCAACTGATTTAACCCTTTGAGTGCCAGAGAGGTTGGATACCTCTTTTGCACTCAAAGGGTTAAAAAAGGGGTTTTAACCCTTTGAGTGCCAGAGGGGTAGGGAATGCATTGTAGAGCAATGCATTGTGTATCTCTCTGTCACTCAAAGGGTTTACTGCTTGAATGCTAGAGAGGTCCCCAGTACATTGGAACAATGTGCTGGATATATTTCTAGCATTTAATGGGTTAAAAGCGTCCTTTAAATCAATGAGAATTTTCATTTGTTGCCTATGGCGCAGCTGGTTTGCTCCAGAATTGCACCTCTGTAGTATTCAGAATTGCTCTGAATGTGTCAAAATGTTGTACCTTTGGGCAAATCCATGTATTTGAGCTTCCCATATAGTCACATATCGATATAACTGATATGTTCTGTGTCCTCGTCAACCACTGTACACAGACTCTTTCATCAAGAACCCATGTCACCCAACTGAAGTAGTATTCACTGTGAGCCAAAAGAGTAGAATATTACAGTCATATTTATGAGAAGATGAGCAATTAATAGACTCTGATTAATAGCACTATTCTGAGAGTACCTTGATGATGATATCAGAGAAGGGACCGGCACTTGAACCGTACTTATAGATGAAGGGTCATCAACCTTTACAATAAACAGTTTAACTGTTGGATTTTTTGCTCCAGCCTTTCAAAGAAATATATTAAAGATAGATCATGTTAAAACAATATTTCAACATAAAAGATACTAGTTTAATTTGTCAATACTTTATATTTATAGTACTATAAAAAAAACACCTTTATAAGAAATTGTTTGAAAAATGTTTCTTTAAATTCCTTCTAATATTATAACACTGCATATTATTTTAACATTGCAATCAAGTCATAAAAACTAAGATAAATGCTAAAATGTATATTTCACTGGAAATAATTGGAGATAAGCCATAAGGTCTAGGCAAAGTATGATCTATATACTACCGATCAAAAGTTTGGGGTCACTTAGAAATGTCCTTGTTTTTGAAAGAAAAACAAATCTTGTCCATTAAAATAATATCAAATGAATCAAAAATACAGTGCAGACAATGTTAATGTGGTAAATGAGTAGCGAAGCTGGAAACGGCTGATTTTTAATGGAATATCTATATTTGCTGCAAATGGAGTATCTTTCAACAAAATCCAAGTTTGAAGGAGACAATTATTATTTAAATTAAAAATCATTATTTCTAACCTTCTCAACATCTTGACTGTATTTCCTATTTATTTAGCAACTTATTAGATATATGTTTTTATGGAAAACAAGGTAATTTCTGAATGACCGCAAACTTTTGAATGGTAGTGTAGGTAAGTGCTAAATTCTAATGTCATATACAAGTCGAACAAGAAAAAATCTGGGGGTTATGCTCTAACGCGTTATAAAGAGGTGATAATGCAACAAAGACTTCTCAGTGATATCAATTCTCCAGTTCCTATGTTATTATATGGAGCCTATGCACTGAGATTTCTCCAGCTTTGGAGACCTTAGTGCATAGGTTCTATAGAATAATATAGGAACTTGAGAAGTGATATCACTAGAAAAGTCTTCTTCGAGTTATCACCTCTTTATCACATTTTAGTGCATAACCCCCAGATCTCATTTGGAGTCTGGAAGGATTTTCTTACCCACATAAAGGAACACTAAGACAACATAATGGTAAGTCCAAATCATCTAAATCTGGCCACATAATCATAAAAGTCACTATGAATCAGCTCCCTGTGAATTGTTTTTTAAGAATTTATTTTGAATTGTTACTGGATATTACGCCCATGGAGGCAGACACAATTGTTTTGCAGGAGTCCAAACTCCTATCACTGAAGTCCTCTTAGGAAGGAAGCTTTCAGTGGGACAAGCAGGGGTCTTGAAAACTGTATAATGTCTGCCTCCATGGCCTAGATATCCAGAACTAATTAAATATTCAGTTTTGGAAACCAGCAGAAGTGATCATCAATAAGATTTTTATGCAAAATAAATATGGTATGTGAGGATTTATAAGAAGGAGGTTTTAGTGTTTTTAACTGACATCATTGAAAAAGGTTTCAATGTTTTTGTTTCCTTTTTTTTTCTTTTTTTTTAGTTTTTTGCCTTCCTCTGGACAAACAAAAAGACATGACAAAAGTTGAATTTGATGGACTCATGTTTTTTTTCATTTTCCTCAACAGCGTTACTGTGTTACTATGTTTAAGTGATATATGGTACTTACTAGAAAGGTTTGCATGAGTAGGTCAGATTCTGAGAATGAATCGCAATTTACAGTGTACTTTGGATGGCAAAATGATTAACACCAAAATATAACTGAATTGCTCATTTTTTTTCTCAGTTGGCAAACGTTTGCTAATTTTTAGCTAGTGTGTTTCCAAAAGCGGAAGTGGCTAAAATGTTTGTTGTTTTGTGAGAGGATTACCAATTGCGCCTAATTCCGCAAGGCAATTAGCACACATTTTACCGTTAATTTAGGAGCATGTGTTATTTAGCCTCAAGGTGTTAATAGGTTTCTTGCATCACATCATGAGCAATAGCAAATAGCACAAATCTATGGCTTTTATAAAACAGTGAATGTTTCACTTTCTTGTATTCCACCCATGGTTCTTTAACTTGATGAATATATCAATTCTACATAGTATTATCCAGAGTCAGGTTGCATGAAAGGCAGTATCAAAAGCTTCTGATCCAGAAAAGATTGCATTAATATATTGAGCCACCAAAAATTCTGATATTAGCAAACTTTAACAAAAAAAAAAAAATTTTGTTGAACAGTAATAAATATGTATCTTTGTCAATAAAAACTGTTTGTATCTTCCTATTATCCTACCACTTTATCTCAATTATATTCTCTTTCATTTGTTATTGATTTAAACCGCATGTTTCTGTAAGATATGTAAAGATAAGGAAGACAGTATTATATTCAGATTTCCTTTAATTTTTCAGAAAAACTTAATTATAGTGACAGTAAACATTAGAATAAAGGTGATTAAACAAAAGGGCATGTTGCCCTGAACTTTTTAGTTAATAAGGCATGATCATTTTAGACATCAACAAAATACAATATAATTACTGAATATAAATAGAAAATAATTGCAGCTGAGAAACAAAAGCAATTATAACAATCTGACTACTTTAACCCTTGGTGACCAGATAGATAGGTTCCAAATGCATGAATTTGCAACATACTCGAGATGTCTCTAGCACACTAGTGGTTAACATCTCTTGGCACCACAGAAGCCAACATTAAAGTGGGCCTCTTACCTTAAGATAGGTTTTTAGTTCATTTTAACCCTTTCAGAGCCAGAAGGGTACCCCTCTAGTACCGAACGGGTTCAAGATAATTAAAAGCTGTCTATGTGTTGTACTAGGAATTTTGTAAATTGTTTTTAAGGAATTTTTTCCTGGCAATCCTGTGCAGAGGATGCTTACCTATAATTTTGGAACCAGATCACCCATTAGGGCAAGATTAATCTGATATGCACATCAAAATTTCACCTCTGTAATAGCACTAAAGAACAAACACATGATGCTTCTGAAAAATCACTAGAAGAACATTATATTTCTGCTCATGTTTGTTCTTACAGAGCCTCTCACATTTTGGCTTGGATTTTATAAACCTTATTGTGTCTCCCTAAGGGTGAAGGGTAATCCAGGTGTGGACCCCTTGCTGTTATATTCATGCATAGGGTTTTCTTTCTGTGAAATACAAAGTTCTATTTAAGATAGTTCTGTGTCAGTTTTATTGCTCACTTAAAGGGATAGTAATACTTAAGTATTACTAATCCCTATATTAAAGTCCTATTAAAAATAAATGTATTGCCCCCAGTGTCATCTCTCATACCTTTATGGTTTGAGAGATGATCGCACCTAAAGTTGCCCTCTCCCTCCCCCTTCCCCGTAGTCAGCGTTCTAGCTGACTGCAGGGAAGCCAGTCGTACTACTTTCAGGTGGCTCTGTAGCACAGCCGCAATCGGGTTACTAAAAAAGAAAACTTTCACTGAAATGGTAGCGGAGGCTCAGGCTCAGCCTGCAGAGTACAAGGAGGTTTCTGAGGTAAAAGACCACAGGGGTGTCTGTGGGCCTACGCAAAACTCTGTTACATAATGTTGGTCTCATGTAATGTTGCATTGCCTGTTTGTCTGATATAACAGTAAATTGAGCAACCATGTTTACTGTGATATGTAGTGCTCTTCTGATCTCTTGTGAGGTCTATATACATGTGGCTTTCTGATCACGTGGCCCACTGTTGACTGTTTGGACACCTCTGTAGGGTAATAGGTCCCCTTTAACCCAGTGAATGCTGGAGAGATTTGAAACACACTGTGGAGAAATCCATGTGGTTACATATCATGCAAAACAAAATCTTTACAATAACTACAGTACCTTTGGATATGGGATGACAATAGTCCTAGGATATTGATCTTCACCATAAAAAGAGTATTCTATAACTGGCACATCTGTGTCATTAAACTGTACATATGAGATGAATGTGCCATTGGGAGACCACCAAATAGCAGACTTGGTTCCAAGCATTTCCTCTAAATAAGAAAATGATAAGTTAGTTGATGAATAATATTGAATAAGGTGTTTCAGTCTGTATGTATGCTAATATTTTTGTACCATTTACACACTGAAATCTATGTGGAGTGCCTTGTTGCAGCAAATGACCCTAAATCTTCTGAATTCCAGAAAGGTGTCCAATAAATTAAAACTCCCCTGGAACTCAGATAGTTTAATCAAAATACATGTATGTCAGTGGAAGGTGTTCTATTGATCAGAGATAATTGGGAGATGTATAAATTGGCTGAAAAATGATGCCATACACATACAGTTCCTATTTAAATACCTTTTTCATATATTAAATCTGGAATAGGCAATATTTGGCTCTTCATCTGTTGGAGATTACAAATCTCATCAACCTCAACCATCCAAGAGCTTTGGAAGAGGAACTGACCACAAATGTACACACAAAAACCAATCTGATGATGCAAAATTTTATTTTACATTGTTATATGTTGATGATTATACAGCAGGGGTGTCCAAACTATTTTGCTCAAGGGCCAGACTGAGAAAAGTGTTTTGAAATAAGGGCCAAACACTACTACGTACTGTGATGATATTAAAGACAAACATACACAAAATGAGTGTTTATACTAATATTATTTACAATCCATAGCCAGGCTATTAAGCTACCTTACATTTTGCTACATTCATTTACAAATTCAGCTCTACATGTCTGTCTGATTGTTAAAGATCGGATAATGATTATTTTGTTTTCCAAAAGAAAACATTTGTGTTTTTAACCCTTTGAGTGCCAGAGAGGTATGTGTGTGTACCCCTCTGGCACTCAAAAGTTAATACAGTTTGAATTAAAGGGCCTGATTGCCAGTGCCCAAGGGCTGCAAATAGCCTCCAGGCCTTAGTTTGGACATCCCTGGTATACAGCAACTAATAAAAAAAAATCCATGATACATAGAATTTAAATAAAGACACTTTTCTTTAGGTTCCAACATGTCTGCCTTGTATTTGATACAGAGTATGTATGTATTAATTTATTGTACACTTTGTGAATTGAAGACATTAATGTCTTTGCTGCAACTTAATACTCTTTGGGCGAGATGTTCAAAAAGACATCATCATGAAAAAATTGTCGGATCATGAATTGGTGGTAAAAGGACAATATTTTCATAAGTAAATCCATCACGTTTGAAAATGTGTTTAAAAAATTAAAATGACGGTAAGAAAATCTTGACGAGCATTGCCTTTGAAAAATTCTGATGTTAAAAATGTCTTTGATTTTGTCTTTGAAATGAAAATTTTCAAAGAAAAATACTTTTTTGTCTTTGAAAAGACAAATTGCTTCTCACTCCTGCTAACAGTACTTTAATTTGTCTTCTCCAAGTTTAGACCATTTTTATTTTGTCGGGAAAAAATTACGTTAATCAGACAAAAAAGTGACGTTGAAACAAATATTTTTTTCTGAAAATATACCGAATAACTGAAGGGTTTTCTGGGTATATGTTATTAGAATATGCCCATTGACAAAAAAAAACTTTCATATTCTGTAATATGTGTCTGACATAGACACTTTTCTTTAATGAGCAGGGATATAGTAGACATAGTAGACTGGAGAAAGCAGTGTGTGGTGTAACAAAAAGGGTGTTTTGTGCTGAGCAAAGGAGAAGGATGGGAACATAAGGAGAAATGAGGGGAGAGATATGGGGGGGCAGCAGGGTGGAGAACTTTGAAGGTAAGAAGAAAGACTTTGTAAGTGATAAGGTGGGGAACAGGGAGCCATGCAAGATGTCTAAGAATGAAGTGAGCAAGTTCAGTTTTTGGAGAGAGTATAGGGATTCATGCAGCTGAGTTTAGGACAGGTAGCAAAGGGGAAAGATGGGAAGCCTGGATGTAAGTTAGTTGTATATTGCAACAGTCTAAGAGGGACAGAATGAGGGCATGCACAACAGTTTTAGTATTTTTGGGGGGGACAGGAATGGGGCGATTTTAGCAATGTTATGGAGAAAGAAGTGACAGGATCTAGCCAAGGAGTTAATGTGAATGGAGAAGAAAAAGCAGGAATAAAATATGGCCCCTAGACGGCGTGTTGAGCTGACTGGATGAATGTTAATTTCTTCAACTTTTGGGTGAAATCTTGGAGGGAAAATGAGAAGTTTGGTTTTGGACATATTTATCTTAAGATGACAGTGAGCCATCCAGGAGGAGATGGCCGAGAGGCAGTCTGAAACTTTTATCTTAATTTGAGGTGAAAGATCAGGAGTGAACATATAAATTTGGGTATCATCAGCATATAGTTGATTCTTGAAGCAAACTGAATTAGTAAGTTCAGCGAATGAAAGGGTATATAGGGAGAAAAGTGGAGAAGCCAAAACAGAGCCTTGAGGCACCCCCACAGATATAGTGACTGAGGAGGAGATGTTATTGCCAGTAGAGACAAAAAAGGAACATTGTGAGAAATAGGAAGAAAGCCATGAATCAGCTTGATTGCAGAAGCCAAGATTATGGAGAATGCTTAACAGTATCAAAGGCAGAGGATAAGTCGAGTTGTGTGAATATAGAGAAATTACATTTTGAATTTGCGGTCTGGAGATCATTAGCCACTTTAAAAGTTGAGTGTCTACATCGGAATCCAGACTGCAAAGGTTCCACTTACCACTTCTGCCAGTCAGACACTAACTATGTGCACTGCTCTCCCTTCCATCTAGGTATCCTTGCCAGTCAAATATCAATACTTCACAGGGCTCTCCCTACCAACTGGCAATCATTAAAATCCTGCAAGATGGATACTCCTACTGAGGTGACAATGTGGACAGATGCTAGTTCCATTTAAGGGACATTCTAAACTAAAAGCTGTAAGAATTATTCCTGATCAATAGCAATGGGCAGTTGTACATACAAATCATGGCCCATATTCAGTAAGCTAAAGAGGCGCAATTCTGTCACAAAACAAATGCACCATAGGGGAATTACCGAAATTCATATTGATTTAAAATAGGGTTTTTAACCCCTTGAAAGCTTTACAATATATTGGAGAATGGAGACCTTTCTAATCTTCAAGGGGTTAAACTTCCATTTAAACCATTGGGAATTGTTATTTCTACTGTGTGGTGAGGATTGTTTACACCAGACTTGCACCTCTTTAGCTTATTGAATATGACCTATTGGGCTAGATTCACTAAGCGGTGATAAAGAGGTGATAAAGTGGAGATGACATGCAGTTTATCACTTCTCCATTTCTGTGTTATTCTATGGAGCCTATGCACTAAGATTTCTTCAGCTTTGGAGATCTTAGTGCATATGCTCTATAGAATAACACAAGAACATTAGAAGTAATATCACAGGAGAAGTCATTTCCCCCTTTGTTTCTGTTGCCTGCAGAAATCACACAAATGCAGATCTGTCATATCTAGTGTATTTGCAGAAGAATGGATCAGTAACTGATTGGTTGATTTTCCCATGCCAGATATTGTCTTGGACTACATCTCTGTAACTCATTTACATTATCGTTAAGTCCATTAACTGCTATTTTATTAATATTGCAAATTCTGATTAGTTAAGTAATATACGTAATATAACAGAAACTTACATGTAAACCAATAAGGACCTACCTTCATAAACCCAATCAGGAATTCCATTGTATATTGTATTTTCTTTGCCATTTTGTGTTAAAGCAATAGCTGATTCTCCAGGGTTATGTTTTAAATAAATATTATTGTCCAAAACATATACCTAAAATAAATTGTACATGTCAAAAATGTAACCAAAACAGCTGCTTAACTGAACTCAATGTGTACAAGTTGAATGTGTATTTTTTAATATTCTTTATTGTTTAACATTCCTTTTACTTACAAAAAGAGACCAAAAACCATATGCATGGATGCGTCAGCAAAGGTCTATGAGATCACTGAAAGAGTAAAACTCTTAAACGGTAGATGGAACATATTCATTTTGGAATTGATTCAATACAAATACCCAAGAAGAACACCAAAGACATGATGTATGGATGGATGGATGGATGGATGGATGAAAATTACTGAATTTGTTGGTACACAGTCTCAGCACAGGAACTACGTTTTTCAAAACTTACTGAAGAGGCCATCATCCAGCAGCGTGTCGACAATGGCTGAAGATGATTCTGATGATTATAAATATATATATATGTAAAATAACAAACAAAATGAGTATCTTGTAATACCTTTTTTATTGGACTATCAGAATTTTGGATTGACAAGCTTTCGGGAGAACCTCCGTTTCTCAAGTCTAAAGCATTTCTGAGCAAAAGGACACAGAATTCACTGTGATACATACACTGTGAATTCAATGTATTTTTGCTCAGAAATGCTTTAGACTTGAGAAAGGGAGGTTCTCCCAAAAGGTTGTCAATCCAAAATTCTGTTAGTCCAATAAAAAAGGTATTACAAAATACTAATTTTGTTTGTTATTTTACATCTGCATCACTGGACTAATATGGCTACAATCTCCACTATACATATATAGCTGGTGAGATAGCTCAGTGGTAAAGTCCCTGACTATGGAGCCTGTTCAAACCACAAGGTTGCAGGTTCAAATCCCAGCAGGGTCAACTCAGCCCTTCGTCTTTCTGAGGTTGATAAATGAGTACCATTGATTGGGTAATAATAACATCTATTATATCAGCTGCCGATTTGGTTAATTCTGAGAGTGTGCTGAACGCACTTGGAGTCCCACTAGAACAAAGGTGCTATATAAATGCTAGTTTATATATATATATATATATATATATATATATATACACTAGCAAAAGGGGCACTGCGTTGCTTGTGGGGATTAAGTCGCTTGAGGGGTATTGAATGCATCGATTGAGAATGGTTATGGTAAATTTGTGTCAGTGAAAAGGTTAAGTGTTTGAGAGGCAAAGGTGCATCCATGCAGTGAAATGTGGTACATACCTCCTTTTGCCCAAGACATTGGCCATTTTCTTTGAAGCCCTTCAGTGCCAAATTGGTATCCTATCCAACCCATTCCACTGCATGGATGCTTGTTTGGCTCTCAAACAGTGAACCCTTTCAGTGCTGCATTGTCAAGGAATGTTTTAGATTCCCCTGAAGCAGTCAAAGGACTTCATCACTAGGTGCAATGCCGTGCCCCTTTTGGTAATTATATGTACGCAATAAAATGTGATGTGTGAATAACTGATGAGTTAACCATTTGAGTGGCAGTGGGGTAGGCAACACATTGCTTTTCAATGTGTTGTGTACCCCTATGGCACTCAAAGGGTTAATATGCAATAGGTTGTAATATGCATAAAAATCATAAAGGTCTGTAAAGGCAAAGTAACAACAATATTGCAATGAAAACAGCTGAAGAAATGTTGAGTTAACAATAAGGCCCAGTGTAGTCTTCTGTATTAATAAAAGTAGAAGGCTGGCAGGGTGCCATATTCTCAGCCTCCAGGCACACACACCCATGGGCAGACAAACAAACCCAGGGGTGCTGGCACTGATGTATATGGGTACCTGGGAATTTTCTTTTCTGTATTCCCCAGAGGGGACTCCTGTGGTGGCACTGGGGAATATAATAGAAGGTAATCGCGGTGAAAGAGGGCGAGGCTTATTGCAGATTGGGGGGTGGAGCTTAATGGGTGACTTGTGTAATTAAAAAAAAAAAAAAAAAAACGGAGCTGAATTTGGCGACTATGAAGAAAGAGGGTATGTTTGTAGATGAAGAAATACAGATGAACACAGGTATCAGGCACACTGGTTTTGTTGGTGCCATCATTTGTATGAAAAAAGATGGATCGGCACTCTTCTCAGTAGGCCAGTGTGCTGCTGTTCCTTGTGGCCTTCTCAGAATGAAGAACAACGCTTACTGTGCACAGAAAAGGTGGCAGAATTTGTCTCCACTGAATATGATAGGTTGCTGTATGAGTGTCTGACAGCATTTGGCAGCATGCAGTTTGTAGTGCCTCACTGTGAGCACAGTATGCTTTGTCCGTTTGTTAGGTTTGGTGATTACGCGTTCTTCCTCATGGCAGTAGAGCAGTAATAGGGTGTGAGAAAGAGTGCTTGACATGGTGCAGTGGGAGGAAGCATTGGGTGCAGAGGAGGAGGCAGTATGGAGCAGGTTAAAGAAGTGGGGGGAGGTCGCTGCAGCTTGAGCAGCAGGAGGGAGGCAAATAAAGGTGGGCATAATGGAGGTTCATAGGACCTTATACCAGGGGAGGAGCTGAGAGGAGTGAGGCATAGGGATCCCCTTTAACGCTGCATGTGCTGGACACCTTTTTCAGCACCAAGACAAAGTTGGGTTAAAGAAACATTGTGTGTGTGTAGTGTGTGTGGCTTGTGTTGTTTGGACTGGATAGTGGGTGGGCTGGATAGTGGGGGCGGGCCAACTCCCTGCATGATTTTCACAGGAGTAGCAGGGGCCTTCGGTCCCTGCAACTCCTGTGAAAATCACACCCCCATTGAATCACCCAATGGGAGTAGTAACTCCTCCTTACTGCCGCCCCTGGGTGTGTTTTGCCAGGCACAAAGTCTTCTTTTATGTATAGATAAAAGAATGTAGGGTTTTATAAAGATCTGGCAGCGGAAATGTCTACCACTTATTCTTGACCGATTTTTGACTAATAATGTCTTTATATGCAAGTCCCACAGGTGCTATCCTCCTTTTCACATTCTTTATGTACCATTTTGTGAAACTGGGCAATGGCTGATTTATGGTAAGTGCTGCCACCTCCCCCCATCTTCAATATATATATAATGTGAACTCCAATAATAAATATCTCACTTGTCTTGGTGCTATATTCATTGAAATTAAACAAAACAGAAAATATATAAATTATATAATCCATTTTTTTTTGGTTTTTTATTTAATGCAAGATATGCCAAGATTTAACATTTTAAAAATAAGCATGTGACGTCAGTTCAGGACAGGCTGCGGGTGAATTATGTACCTCAGCAACCTGTTCCTCTCCCCAGTATTGCCTTGTTCCCACCTCCTACTCTGATGGAGGATTCCGCCATGTGAGTTGGAGTGCTCTCATTGGCAAGAAGGTGCTCCTGCTCACATAGAGAAATTCTCTGTCTTCGGAAGAAGTGGGAACGAGACACTACTTGGGGAGGGGAAGAGACGAAAATTGACAGGCTGCGGGACGGAGCTGTCCCACAGCCTGTACTGAAGTGACATTACAGGCTCATTTTTAAAATATTAAATCTTGGCATAAAAAATAAAAAATGGATTACAGGTTAAATCTAAAGGAAGATTACGATGAGGAGAACTTTTATAGAGGTGAGATTTCTCCTTTAAACTGGTTCTGCAGACTTTCACTTTTATTCACTTGGAAACAGCAGCATCATTTTAGTGGAACAGAGAGTGGAGTAATATGAAGCTCACAGAAATGTGTCAGTATATATTTTGGTTGTCATAAATATTTGCAGTACTGTCAGCACATCATTATTCAGGGGTTGGCAAACCTGATATAGATGCAAGATATAAACAAAATAACTCACCAATTTATGGCCAACCGGTGACCATGATATGTATTGGATGTTGGGTGGGAGTAGATTTGCTTTTACAAAATTTCTACAAAAAATAAAAACAAATTATGTATTACTCGGAATTTAGTATAAATAAACTTTTATTTTTTGAGAAACAGATGTCAATGCTAACCTGTTCTCTATATCATATATGTGGTATGATGCCGTATAAGAGTATCTCCATTGCTGTAAAGATATTGTAAGCAAGAAAAACAGTTATCATATGACAGATTGACAGATTAAAATAAATCAATAGGTAATTCTTTTATTTGCACTTTTTAGAATATGAACATGCTTCATACAAAGCTTATGTCGCCTCTCACACCTCCCCCCCACAAATAAATAAAAAATAATAATAGAAAAACAATCTGGCATATAAATAAAGGAAAAGGGTTTATAACTCTGGGGCAAGTTAACTCCTCAAATTTACGTTGATTAAGCCTTTGAGTGCCAGAGGGGTAGGGAACGCATTGCAAAGCAATGTGTTCCATACCCTTCTGGCACTCAAAGGTTTAAATTTGACTTTTAAACCTTTGAGTGCCAGGGAGATACCCAACATATTGGATGAGGGGGGATGTACTTATATGATTCTGCACTAAAAGAGTTAAATTATTATGGAAAAAAGTAAAATGTCATTAGTGTCACAATGGCACCTTAAAATGTTGCCATACACTAACCTACATGGCTCCGAATATACCATATAGTGCCTAACCTAACTACCTTAACAGATACTAGGCGAACCTAACTACCCGAACCAAATAGACACTGACCGACTTAATGGGATAGTAATGTTTCATAATAAAAACAGCTCTAATTAATCATCATAGTATTTGGTCTTTGGAGAGTGTTATTTTAATTCTGTCAGAGTTGTAGTTCCAGAGTAATTCAATGACAAAGTGTCCTCCTCCCGCCCCTTTTACTGATGTAACACTGCTCAGCCAGATCAGAAAGGAGGTGCCCAGGTAGACTGCAGAGAGGGACAATCTTCAATTAAGATAAGGAAAAAACCTGAAAAACTTGTCAAGGGGGGCAGTGCTTTCATTTTTTTCATTGTAAGAAGAATGTCCCCTGCTGTTATCTGTCTGGTCTTACAACCAGATTCACATCTGAGAAGAGATGGCTTACACTAGGAAAAAGGGGCGGGAGGGGAAACTTTGCTTGTGAATATCTCTTAAACCATAAAGGTTTGAGAGATAAGACTTATATCATTCTTCATATTTTTTTTTTAATGCCTACAAAATAAAATAAAGTTAAAACGAAGTATTACTATCCCTTTAACTACTCCAACAGATACTGGGCAAACCTAACAGACACTGCCTAACCTAACTACCTTGACAGGTACTGGGCAAACCTAACTACAAAAACCTAACAGATGCTACCTAACCTAACTACTCTAACAGATAATGGGGGAATCTAACTAACTGAACCAAACAGACATTGACCGACCTAACTACCTTAACAGGTATTGGGCAGACCTAACTACGTAAACCTAACAGATGCTGTGTAACCTAACTACCTTAACAGGTACTGGGAAAACCTACCTACAAAAACCTAACAGATGCTACCTAACCTAACTACTCTAACAGATAATGGGGGAATCTAACTAACTGAACCAAACAGACATTGACCGACCTAACTACCTTAACAGGTATTGGGCAGACCTAACTACGTAAACCTAACAGACACTGCCTAACCTAACTACCTTAACAGGTACTGGGGAAACCGAACTACGAAAACCTAATGTAGGTATTCCCAGTATCTGCTAGGCTACATTTTAAACTGCTCTATTTGTAATTCACCATTTTGATGGCTGCAGAATTTTCAATGCATCGTTTTGTTGCACACCATTTAGGTGGCAACATTGTAATAGGTTTACAAAATAGAAGAGGAATGCAGTTCAATGTCTTAATGGGGAAGCATTGGAGGTCTCTTTTTCAAACCCCTTTCTGTTCCCTCATTGCTCTACTGAGGCTCACAATGGAGTCTCTACTTCATAAGCAGGTCTGTTGTCAAGAGCACTATCCAAATGATATTTGCCATTTAACCCTTTGAGTGCTAGAGGGTTATCCAATGCATTGCAAAGGAATCGCATTACAATCTATGGGGCGAACACACACATACACATTCACATTTTCCCTGCTTCACTTACGCAATGCGTTGGATATCTCTTTGGCACTCAAAGGGTTAATGATGCTTGCCCCAAAGGGAGAGTGGTGGGGCAGTGTATGGGCCTTTTATCACATTCCTTTACCCTTTGTTTCGTTTT
The DNA here is from genome assembly GCA_037306005.1 of Rhinophrynus dorsalis. Lineage (NCBI taxonomy): Eukaryota > Metazoa > Chordata > Amphibia > Anura > Rhinophrynidae > Rhinophrynus > Rhinophrynus dorsalis. The sequence goes on along the minus strand of CM074725.1, from coordinate 203,338,442 downwards.
ACGTTATGCATCAAACAAGGCGCAAAGAAAACTGCACCCTCTCTAGTTATTCCTCTGCCAGCGGCACATGAGTAGGACTTCAATGTTCTGGGGTGGAAAATTACCTGCACCAGCAGATATATACATTCCTCCCAATAACTTAACATAAAGGGGGATGTTCTGATACAGAATAATCAAACATTTACAAGATACTGCATTATAATATGTTTACTTTTTTGTAATTGCTCTCGAGGAGTACAAATTTTCGATCTGATGACATCTGAAAACTTGTGGCATTCACAGAATCCTGTAATTGAAAACAAACAATGATACAATAACATTGTTATCTGAATTTCTTTCTTTCAAACAACAATATAAGAAAAGGAAAAACCCCTTTACATCACACTTATTTAGAAAATGTTTTAGCTGATTAGGCAGCGAGGGCTCCGTCTATTTGGTGGCATGCTTGCCCTTGCTGTCCACTTTCACCACTGCTGTTCCACTCCTTTGAGACCCTCTCCCCATTGGAAGATGTCTGAGTGCCCTGTCATATACTTCAGGGTCCTGACAGTGCAAAGCTGTAGTTTCAATGCACTGAAACTACATTGAAACTACGGTTCTGCCCCGTCAGGACTAAAGGGTCTTGACAGGACACTCAGGCGACTTCTGCTGGGGAGAGAATCTCACAGGGGAGAACATCAGTGGAGGAAGAGGGCAGCAAAGACAAGCATGCCACCTGCTTTACTGACCCCACTGGCTGCTTAATCAGAGGATTCCAGGGGATCTAAGGTAACTGTTACAGCAGGGCTCAAAATTTCCACTCGCCACTAGCCAATGGTGAGTGAAAATTTAGCCCTGGCGAGTAGAAATTCATCCCTGGTGGGTATGTTTTGGCTTGCAGTGGTGAGTAACTTTTCAGGTCTGGCTAGTAGCAAAGGACTTAAAATTATAAGCCCTGGTTACAGGATGCCTCAATAGACATGCCAATCAACGGAATGAGATGAGTTCAAAGGAGTTGAGTTTTGTATTATAGAAAGAGTGAGATGAGCTTTAGCAGAGATTTATATTTATTTTCATATATTAAACAACTGTGATTCTGCTATCAAGCATTCTCCATATTGATCTTTTATTGGGACATTTTAAGAATATATATTTCTTTTGTTTTATGAGGACTAATGATTAACGTATGTTGGGCATTCATACAATGTTAGTATTGATACAGTGCTAATACGAAACAGGTTACACTATGTTTGGTTCTCTTTTTTCTGTTTACATACATCTTTTTGAAATTATTCGAACTTGGTGTTCTATATGTCCATTGAGAGACCATAATTACATTTACCCCTTGTACTCATCTCATTCCATTGATTGGTATAGCTATTTAGACATCCAGGTAAGTGCCCATTTCTAGGTGCAATTATATTTTTTACAATCGGGTACATATCTGATTTTTCATTAAGTAGTATCTTAATTAGTATATGTTTTTGACACCTGTAGTATATTATACAGTTCTGTTACATATTATCACATATTTTAAATACTGTATTCTACTGGATAATTCATTTACACAATCCCCTTTAGAGCACTCACCTATATTTATTTTCTCAGCTTTTTCACTTTTTGAAAGATTTTGAACAGCTTCTCTAGCAGTATACAAGAATCATTTACAAGTGTATAATTTATTATGGATGTATTCATTACTTGTATATTTATGTTATATTTTGTATTTAAAGGGATAGTAATGTTTAAAAATAAAAGCAGCTCCAATTAATCTTCATAGTATTTGGGCCATGGTGAGTGTTATTTCACTACTGTCAGAGTTGAAGTTCAAGAGTAATTGAATGATAAAGTATCCCCCTCCCGCCCCTTTTACCTAGTGTAAGCTACCTCCCCTCAGATGTGGAATCTGGTCCTGTGACCGGACAGATCACAGTAAGGGACAATCTTCTTACTGTGAGCATAAGGAAAACCCTGACCCCCTTGACAGGTTTTTCAGTTTTTTCCTTATGCTAATTGAAGATTGTCCCTCTCTGAGATCCATCTGGACACCATCTTTCTGTTCTGAGGTGAGCAGTGTTACATCAGTAAAAGGGGCGGGAGGGAGATACTTTATCATTCAATTACTCTTGAACTACAACTCTGACAGTATTGAAATAACACTCTTTATGGCCCAAATACTATGAAGATTAATTGGAGCTGCTTTTATTTTGAAACATTACTATCCCTTTAAGTAAGCATATTTGTGCAATTATCACTTGTGGGTATTTTGAGAACACAGTTACAGATCATCCCTAAACACAAACTCATACACTTTTTTAAGCACTCACCTACATTTTATTTTTATTTTTCCTCAGAATTACCTGTATGTTATGTTAGCCATTATTATATGTTTAAAATTATAGATTATGATATATTTAGCTTTATTTATTTGTCAATTTATGTAAACTAGACTGACATGTCAGCCAGATACTAACATTCCACACTGTTCTCCTTCCCAACTTCCACTTCCTGCTTGCCATTAACCAGGGGCAGTTCTATGTTTTTGGAAACCCTAAGCTAAAAATTCACATGGGCCCCTCCATTTACTCCCACGCCTATATTTCTAATAAGACATTGCCATCTGATTTTGTTTACATGCAGCGATGGTAGTGTATAAGCACTGTGGGGCCCTCTGACCAAATAGGGGCCATAAACAGCAGCTTAGTCTGCTCATATTGTAGCACCACCAACCACTCCCAGTACCAATTCATTTGCATAAACTAACAAATAAGTTAAACATCTCATATACTATGGTTTTATATTGAAAATGGCTAACATATCATAGGTGATTTTGAAAGCTCTTTTGAAATTGTCAGCTTGTTATCCTGGATCCACTTTAACCCTCTGAATTCCAGAGGGGTATGCAACTCATTGCAAAGCAATCCATTGCATACCCCTCTGACACTCAAAGGGTTTAGCTGCCCTCGAGTCAGAGCTTCAATGGAGCTTGAAAAGGCCATTAACCGTTTGAGTGCCAGAAGTATACATAAAACACTGCACACCCCTCTGGAAAGCAAAGTGTTCAATATTAAAGTGTTAGTAATGTCCAGAAATAATTTGTAATAGATTTGTAGAGGGTAAAAAAAATAATAGCATTTCCACAAACCCCATCTCTCAAACCTTTACGGTTTGAGAGAAATTCACAATAAAAATTCGTCTAGGTGACAGCAGGAGATCCTAGCCCGGGGACCAGCCGGTGACTCTGCAGTAGAGCTGAAATCCCGTTATTGCAAAACAATTACTTCATTGTAAAATGTTAGTAATGTCCAGAAATAATTTGTAATAGATTTGTAGAGGGTACAAAAAGAATTGCATTGCCACAAACCCCAAGCACACTTTGTAGACCTTTCTAATGAAGTAATTATTTTGCAGTAACGGGATTTTGGCTCTGCTGGAGAGCCTCATCGTGTCCGCTGACCGGATCTCCTTCTGTCAGCTTTACAGCTGACATCAAGGGAAGGGGAGGGAGTGGGGAACTTTGATTGCCAATTTCTCTCAAACCATAGTGGTTTGAGAGATGGGATTTGTGGCACTGCAATTCTTTTTTTACCCTCTACAAATCTATTACAAATTATTTCTGGACATTACTAACACTTTAAATATTATTACAGCACACCCAGGCTGATGTACTAAGAACAGAAGCTACTCTAGAGATACCATCTGTACCATAAGAGAGAAATAAAAAAATGTAATTGATTAAATGGGTCTATTAACCCCATTTGATGAAATGGGTTGGAGATCTCTTTAGCATTCAATGGGTTAAAAGGCCTATTTAAAACATTATGAATTTAGGGATTTTGCTTTATACCCATGATACAGTTGGTTTTATCCAGAATTACTACAGTTCTTCATATTATCAGGTTAAACTGTTTATGTCCCTTTGAAGACTATATATTTAATGTTTTTCTTTATGGTACTTACAAATGTAGCATTGCTCAAAATGGTAGATGTTTTTCCAGTTTCAACATTATAAATAATGAGATTACTTTCTGGGGATTTGTGAATATATTCTTTCTCTGTGCAAAAGAAAACAATGTAGACATTTTATAAACATGATTAAAAATACACAGCCTCCCCACCTGGATTATATAAATGTCTCAGATAGGTTTCTTTGTAAGCAGCTGGAGATCATTAGCAGCTGGCACCAAGGGGTTAGAGAAGCAGTGAACTTTTTATGAAAACCTGTATGCTATAGGGCTTCTCCTGCTGAGTAACACAAGGGTACTCCTGCTGTTGTTAGTTTTAATTGTTCAAATTGTCAACAAGTGATGAAGCTGTTACAATCACATTCCATCGATAACTGCAGTCAGCATTTTTCCTCTCCAATAAAATGCAATGGAATAACTGATTGTCAAGTGAACTGTATGTGACACAAGAAGGCACTGTAGACTAAAACAGTACTTTAATATGTAATAACCTTTATTTTACTTAGCAGGAAAAGCACTACAATATGTTTTTCATGAAAAGGTTACTACGCTTGTAATCCTTTGTTTACTACAGGGTTCCACAACAAATTTAGTCCCTCAAAACCCAACTCTTTAAAGACGTGATGATCATATCCTGCACCACAGCCAATATGTAACATACATCCCTGTAACGTTATTCTCACTCCTTAACCCCTAGAGTGCCAGGTGGGTACAATGTACGAGTGAGCACAGCTGTACCTGCTGTGCCACGCTCGTACATTTGACAGCTAAAATGCGGTCACTGCTTAAGCCGGTATAACCGGCTGGCAGTGGCCGCATTTCAGCTGAAATGCAGCCTGGCACTCTTGGGAGGACATGAGGATTACTCCTCATGTCCTCCCAGGTATTGATCTCCCAGCTGATCGCGCTGGGAGATCAATATCGCCAAGGGAGAAGCTCTGAGAAACAGAGCTTCTCCCTCCGCCGCCCTCCTACCCCGAACTTCCGGGTAGGAGTGGGCGGGACCGGGGGAAACCTCCTATCGTCATCGGTGACATGATCACCGATGACGTTAGGGAAGTTTCCCTTAGCCCATTCACTCCTACCGGTGGTAGGAGTGAAAGGCAGGAGAGCTTCTGCTCTCCTGCAGTCGCCAAATTGGTCTCCCAGCCTATCGGCTGGGAGATCAATTACTTGGGGGACACCAGGAGGGGTCCTGATGTCCCCCACGAGGTCTGAATACATTAAAAAAAAAATAAAAAACAAAAACAAAACAATACTAACCCTGTGAGTGCCGCAGTGGTCCCCAGCACATTGCTTTGCAATGTGCTGGAGACCCTTGTAGCACTCACAGGGTCATTTCTTTGGGGGGGGGGGGTTTTGAAAGACCTCATTGGGGGGATCAGGGGGGATCCTGATGCCCCTCAATGAGGTCTATTATTAAAAAAAAAAAAAAAAAAAAATTTTAACCCTGTGTGTGCCACAGGGGGGGTCCAATGCACCCCCCCCTCCTGTGGCACACACAGGGCTTCTATCATTACTTTGTTACTAGAGATTGTTGGGGGGCCATCAGGATTGGTCCTGATGGCCCCCCAACAAGCTCTGATTACAAAGTAATAATAAAAAAAAAATTAACCCTCTGAGTGCCAGAAGGGTCCAATGCATTGCTTTGCAATGCGCTGGAAACCCCTTTGGCACTCACAGGGACATTTATTTTGATTCCTTTTTTTTTTTTTTTTTTAAGACCTCATTGGGGGGAATCAGAGGGGTCCTGATACCCACCAATGAGGTCCATAATAAAAAAAAAAGTAAAGAAAAAAAAATTAACCCTGTGTGTGCCACAAGGGGGGCCAATGCAGCCCCCCTTCTGCGGCGCACACACAGGGCATTTATCATTACTTCGTTATCAGAGATTGTTGGGGGGCCATCATGATTGGTCCTGATGGCCCCCCAACAAGCTCTGATTACCAAGTAATGATAAAAAAAAAAATTAACCCTCTGAGTGCCAGAAGGGTCCAATGCATTGCTTTGCAATGCGCTGGAGACCCCTTTGGCACTCACAGGGACATTTATTTTGATTCCTTTTTTTTGTTTTTTTAAGACCTCATTGGGGGGAATCAAAGGGGTCCTGATACCCACCAATGAGGTCCATAATAAAAAAAAAAAGTAAAGAAAAAAAAATTAACCCTGTGTGTGCCACAAGGGGGGCCAATGCAGCCCCCCTTCTGCGGCGCACACACAGGGCATTTATCATTACTTCGTTATCAGAGATTGTTGGGGGGCCATCATGATTGGTCCTGATGGCCCCCCAACAAGCTCTGATTACCAAGTAATGATAAAAAAAAAAATTAACCCTTTGAGTGCCACAAGGATCCAATGCATTGCTTTGCAATGTGCTGGAGACCCCTGTGGCACTCTCAGGGTCCCCTGTTTGTGGACATATATATATTTTTTTTTACTAAGACCTCATTGGGGAGGGATCAGGGGGGTCCTTATGCCCCTTAATGAGGTATATAATAAAAAAAAAAATTAAAACACAAATTAACCCTGTGTGTGCCACTAGGAGGGGAGTTCAATGCCGACCCCCTTCCTGTGGCACACACAGGACTTTTTATCAACACTGGTAGTCACAGATCTCCCATACACACTATCAAACACTGCCCCACCATCCTTGCTCCTCTGCTCATACCCACACACACTGCCTAATCCCTCACCCTCCAACATACTTTGTTACACTTGTAGTCACAGGTCCGCACGTACACCGGCTGACGCCCTAGCTTCTTTCATCTGTTAGCCATAAAATCACACATACACTGTTTGCTTTACCATTTCTGTTTCACTGGTAGCTACGCTCCTGTAGCGTAAATTGGTATGTCAACCCACAGCAGTGGGGTACCATTTTTCTTAGGCTGGCAAGAAGTCCTCCTAGGAAATCCCACGCCATTGAACCATTTTAGTATCTTTGAAGTGACTGATGTGTAAAACAAATTTTTTTTTTTCCTGTAGCACCACATTCTGGAAATAGTTGTGCCAACTAACTTAGGGGTAAAAAGGCAAGTGACCCCTCATTAGATGCGGCAGGTTGTCTTCTTTCCAAAATGGTATGGTTTATCTACCTTTTCTTCAATTCTGAAGGTGTTATAGTCATTTTCGTACAGGCAAGTCAAGTTTGAGAAAATGTTAGAAACATCAGAGGTTGTAGTAGGTGTAGTTTTCTACTTCTAGCACCCGCTAAGGTAGTTCAACTCATACCAATGGGGTGTCATTTGACTCCTAAGAGCACTAGCAAACAAATGCAGTTGAAAATTCCATGGTTTTCACAGCGCTCCATACATTTGAAGGGGCAGAAATGTAAAAAAATGCAATTTTTTTCCTATATCGCCTCCTTCTGGAAACATTTATGCACACCAGTATTGGGGTAAGAAGGCAAGTGACCCCTCATTAGATGCGGCAGGTTGTCTTCTTTCCAAAATGGTATGGTTTATCTACCTTTTCTTCAATTCTGAATGTGTTATAGCCATTTTTGTACAGGCAAGTCACATTTGAGAAAATGTTAGAAACATCAGAGGTTGTAGTAGGTGTAGTTTTCTACTTCTAGCACCCCCTAAGGTAGGTCAACTCATATCAATGGGGTGTCGTTTGACTCCTAAGAGCACTAGCTAATGAATGCAGTTGAAAATTCCATGGTTTTTACAAAGTTCCATACATTTGAAGGGGCAGAAATGTAAGAAAATGCCTTTTTTTTCACTAGCGCCACCTCCTGGAAGCATTTGTGCATACCAGCCTTTGGGTAAGAAGGCACGTGACCCCTCATTAGATGCGGAAGGATGTTTTCTTTCCAAAATGGCATTGTTTCTCTACCTTTTCTGCATATCTATTATGGTTATAACCATTTTAGTGCAAGCAGATAATTTCAAAAACAAAAGTGTCAGGTTTACGTACGTGTTCCTAGCACCCACATATTGTATGTTAACCCACACAAATAGGCTACCATTTTTCTCATGTTGGTAGCAGGTACTGAATACAGCAGGAAATGTTATGGTTTTCAAAGATTTTAGTATCTTTGAAGTGGTGGAAATGTAAAAAAACATGTATTTATTCCCATAGCGCCACCTTTTGGAAATATCTGTGCACTTCAGCCCAGGGGGTAGAAAGGCAAGTGACCCCTCAATTGATGCGGGAGAATGTCTACTTTCCAAAATGGTATACCTTTTATACCTTTCCTTCATGTCTCTAACAGTTATGGACATTTTAGTACAAGCCGCCATTTTCGAAGAAGCAAACAGGTAGGTGTAGTGATATGCTTCTGGCACCCCTAAGGTAGGTCGACTCATTCCAGTGGGGTGTCATTTTTCTCCTAAGAGCACTAGCTAATGAATACAGTTGGAAATGCCATGGTTTTCACAAATTTCAGTACATTTGAAGGGGCAGAAATGTAAGAAAATGCCTTTTTTTTTCATTAGCGCCACCTTCTGGAGGCATTTGTGCACTCCAGGCTTGGGGTAACAAGGCAAGTAACCCATCATTAGATGCGGCAGGGTGTCTTCTTTTCAAAATGGTATGGTTTGTGTACCCTTTCTTCACTTCTGTAGTTGTTATAACCATTTGGGTACAGACAAGTAATGTTTGAGAAAATGTTAGAAACATTTCAGGTTGTAGTAGGTGTCGTTTTGCACTTCTAGCGCCCCCTGAGGTAGTTGAACTCATACAAATGGGGTGTCATTTTTCTCCTAAGAGTGCTAGCTAATGAATACAGTTGGAAATGCCATTGTTTGCACAAATTTCAGTACATTTGAAGGGGCAGAAATGTAAGAAAATGCCTTTTTTTTTCATTAGCGCCACCTTCTGGAGGCATTTGTGCACTCCAGGCTTGGGGTAACAAAGCAAGTCACCCATCAATAGATGCGTCAGGGTGTCTTCTTTTCAAAATGGTATGGTTTGTGTACCCTTTCTTTACTTCTGTAGTTATTATAACCATTTGTGTACAGACAAGTAATATTTGAGAAAATGTTAGAAAAATCTGAGGTTGTAGTAGGTGTCGTTTTGCACTTCTAGCGCCCCCTGAGGTAGTTAAACTCATACCAATGGGGTGTCATTTTTCTCCTAAGAGCACTAGCTAATGAATACAGTTGGGAATGCCATGGTTTGCACAAATTTCAGTACATTTGAAGGGGCAGAAATGTAAGAAAATGCCTTTTTTTTTCATTAGCGCCACCTTCTGGAGGCATTTGTGCTCTCCAGGCTTGGGGTAACAAGGCAAGTCACCCATCATTAGATGCGGTAGGGTGTCTTCTTTTCAAAATGGTATGGTATGTGTACCCTTTCTTCACTTCTGTAGTTGTTATAACCATTTGTGTACAGACAAGTAACGTTTGAGAAAATGTTAGAAAAATTTGAGGTTGTAGTAGGTGTCGTTTTGCACTTCTAGCGCCCCCTGAGGTAGTTGAACTCATACCAATGGGGTGTCATTTTTCTCCTAAGAGTGCTAGCTAATGAATACAGTTGGAAATGCCATGGTTTTCACAAATTTCAGTACATTTGAAGGGGCAGAAATGTAAGAAAATGCCTTTTTTTTTCATTAGCGCCACCTTCTGGAGGCATTTGTGCACTCCAGGCTTGGGGTAACAAGGCAAGTCACCCATCATTAGATGCGGTAGGGTGTCTTCTTTTCAAAATGGTATGGTTTGTGTACCCTTTCTTCACTTCTGTAGTTGTTATAACCATTTGTGTACAGACAAGTAACGTTTGAGAAAATGTTAGAAAAATTTGAAGTTGTAGTAGGTGTCGTTTTGCACTTCTAGCGCCCCCTGAGGTAGTTGAACTCATACCAATGGGGTGTCATTTTTCTCCTAAGAGTGCTAGCTAATGAATACAGTTGGAAATGCCATGGTTTTCACAAATTTCAGTACATTTGAAGGGGCAGAAATGTAAGAAAATGCCTTTTTTTTCCATTAGCGCCACCTTCTGGAGGCATTTGTGCACTCCAGGCTTGGGGTAACAAGGCAAGTCACCCATCATTAGATGCAGCAGGGTGTCTTCTTTTCAAAATGGTATGGTTTGTGTACCCTTTCTTCACTTCTGTAGTTGTTATAACCATTTGGGTACAGACAAGTAATGTTTGAGAAAATGTTAGAAAAATTTGAGGTTGTAGTAGGTGTCATTTTGCACTTCTAACGCCCCCTGAGGTAGTTAAACTCATACCAATGGGGTGTCATTTTTCTCCTAAGAGCACTAGCTAATGAATACAGTTGGAAATGCCATGGTTTTCACAAATTTCAGTACATTTGAAGGGGCAGAAATGTAAGAAAATGCCTTTTTTTTCATTAGCGCCATCTTCTGGAGGCATTTCTGCACACCAGGCTTGGGGTAAGAAGGCAAGTTACCCCTCATTAGATGCGGCAGGTTGTCTACTTTTCCGAAATATGTAGTTTTATATAGTTATTCCACTGTTTTAGGGTAGTTTTACCACAAAAACCCTAGAATGCGCATATTAGTTTATAAAGTTGAAAATGTCATTTTGCGCTGCTGGTGATTAGGGCTCTACGCTAGCCATGGATGTAGGTAAAACTATACAGATTTGGTATTTTTTTACTCGGGGGACTTGGGGCTTTTTCAAATAATTGAAACTTTTTCAATCAAGGTAAATGTTTTTGATACATATTATGTGATTTTAGGAAAATTAGTAAATTTTCACTTTTTTTTGTCATTATGACATCATAGCTTTTTGCACGATGTAAAATTCTCTTCATGTAAGGTACCACAAGAAAGCTCAATTCGTTCTGAAAAAAACCATATATAGTTTTCCATATTTAACTAAAAATCCCCAGAGGAAATCAAGCATAAACAGAAGGATAGCAAAAATGCTGAAAAAGTGTCTGGCCTGCAGGGTACAGGAAATGGCACAAGCCTCTGGCACTGAAGGGGTTAAAGGGATAGTAATACTTCGTTTTAACTTTATTTTATTTTGTAGGCATTAAAAAAACATGACGAATGATATAAGTCTTATCTCTCAAACCTTTATGGTTTAAGAGATATTCACAAACAAAATATCCCCCCCTGTTCAACCAGATCAGAAGGAAGGTACCCAGGTAGACTGCAGAGAGGGACAATCTTCAATTAAGATAATGGAAAAAGCTGGAAAACTTGTCAAGGGGGGAAGGGCTTTCATTGTTTTCATACAAAGAAAATTGTCCCCTTCTGTTATCTGTCCTGTCATACAACCTGATCCACATCTGAGAAGAGATGTCTTACACTAGGTAAAAGGGGCGGGGAGGGGAACTTTGCTTGTGAATATCTCCTAAACCATAAAGGATTGAGAGATAAGACTTATATCATTCTTAATGTTTTTTTAATGCCTACAAAATAAAATAAAGTTAAAACGAAGTATTACTATCCCTTTAATGCATAGTGAGTGGGCCTCATTGCACCTTACTTTACTCTCACAACTGGTAGAAGTCATTGTACTTGCACCTACTGCAACCCAATCACACTCTTCCACTCTCACCCTCAGAATTCCTCCACAATACTATCAGCTGAATGTTCTGCCTCACAGATCTTCATAGCGCTTGCCACTTTCCTATCCTTATTGTGTCACAAACTGTGTCTGGACCACTTAGCAATACTAAACACTTAGTCCATTTGTATCATTATTTCAATAATGTCAGAGTTGTATTTCAAGAGTAATTGAATGATAAAGTATCCCCCTCCCGCCCCTTTTACTGATGTAACACTGCTCACCTCAGAGCAGCAAGACTGTCCGGATGGATCGCAGAGAGGGAACAATCTTCAGTGAGCATAAGGTAAAACCTGAAAAACCTGTCATGGGGGGCAAGGCTTTCCTTATGCTCACAGTAAGAAGATTTGGCGCAATGCAGAAAACGTGCGCAATCGCTACTTCTTGTGTGAAAACCACTAGGGAATAAGTTTGCTCATGATTTTGTTGAATTGAGCATGAAAATTCAAGATTAGCGAACGGCTGCATATATTTATTTATTGTGGGCGTGGCTAAGGATAACGAATCTGTGTGAGTGGAATAGCGAATGCGCCTAATGCAAGAACTGCTATTGCGAATGAATTTATACGTCTGTGTAGTGTTGTCGTAAAATGGAATTTTTTATGTGCAATTCAAGAAGTGTTCAGTATTTAGCTTCCTGGATTAGAACATGCACACAAAAATGCCTTTATCCAATGCAAACATTTCTTGCATCGTGCCAATTGTCCCTTGCTGTGATCTATCAAATAATATGAAGATTAATTGGATCTGCTTTTATTTTGTGAAACATTACTATCACTTTAACAAACTGAATGCTAAAGTGGTCTCCACTGAATTACTTCACCCTATTTAACCCTTTGAGTGCCAGAGGGGTACGCAACGCTTTGCTTTACAGTGCGTTGCATACCCCTCTGACACTCAAAGTGTTAAATTAATACAAAACTGAGATTTTTATTTGTCCCTTATGATGCAGTTCATTCGAAAGCAAGTTGCTCCAGTTCTCCAGTACATGGGCTTCAGGGCCCCGAACTGTGATTCTCATTTTGTTTTAAGGCTTAAAGGGATAGCAATGTTTCATAATAAAAGCAGCTCTAATTAATCATCATATTATTTGGACTTTGGAGAGTGTTATTTCAGTTCTGTCAGAGTTGTAGTTCAAGAGTAATTCAATGACAAAGTATCCCCTCCCACCCCTTTTACTGATGTAACACTGCTCAGCCAGAGCAGAAGGGAGGTGCCCAGGTAGATTGCAGAGAGGGACAATCTTCAATTAAGATAAGGGAAAAAGCTGAAAAACTTGTCAAGGGGGGAAGGGCTTTCATTGTTCTCATAGGAAGAAGATTGTCCCCTGCTGTTATCTGTCTGGTCTATGGACTGCATTCCACATCTGAGAAGAGATGGCTTACACTAGGTAAAAGGGGCGGGAGGGGGATACTTTGCTTGTGAATATCTCTCAAACCATAAAGGTTTGAGAGATAAGACATATCATTCTTCATATTTTTAATGCCTACAAAATAAAATAAAGATAAAACGAAGTATTACTATCTCTTTAACACACATTCCACTGCGATACAGATCAATTTGTCCCAGAAGAAAGGGTGTTGATCTGTATTTTTCCTCCAAAAGGCTTACATTATAATTTAAACATTTTACAGTAGAGCCCAGTATTTATCTATCATCTAAAGAACATATGTAAATGTTCACTCAAGACTCTTGTCAGAGCTATTACCACATGTGATATCTGCCCTAAAACATATGTATTTATTTAAAAAATGGTTAAAATAAGCAAAATTTAGTTTGGTTTTTTGCTATATAACCTTTCAACAGTGAGAGTATCCAGTTACTCAAAATAGACATCTGTTGTTGTCAGATATCTTTTAAAGTAAATCTGGGTGTTACCTAGTTGTATTAACCGCTTGGATGCTAGTTACATCTAAACATTGTGAAAAAATGAATGGAATGTACTACTCTGCCTGTGCATCTCCACTGGGCCCTGTAATTCACGTTATGTGGTATATTGTATAATCGATTTAGTGCATACAAGGACACGTACACTGTTGTCATTAAGACTTTAATATGCTCAAGCCCTGAACCCCTCCCTTATTGCATTAAAAACTGCCTATGTGTCATGTTATCCAAAATACCAGCAAATGTACAGTTATTCCTACTTGTAACCATATGCTAATGTATGCTAGTTGTGGTACCATTGACATTTCATATATTAAAGGGATAGTAATACTTGGTTTTATCTTTATTTTATTTTGTAGGCATTAAAAAAACATTAAGAACGATATAAGTCTTATCTCTCAAACCTTTATGGTTTGAGAGATAATCACAAGCAAAGTTTCCCCTCCCGCCCCTTTTACCTAGTATAAGCCATCTCTTCTCAGATGTAGAATCTGGTTGTAAGACCAGACAGATAACAGAAGGGGACAATCTTCTTCCTATGAGAACAATGAAAGCCCTGCCCCTTTGACAAGTTTTTCAGGTTTTTCCCTTATCTTAATTGAAGATAGTCCCTCTCTGCAGTCTACCTGGGCACCTCCCTTCTGATCTGGCTGAACAGTGTTACATCAGTAAAAGGGGCGGGAGGGGGACACTTTGTCATTGAATTACTCTTGAACTACAACTCTGACAGAATTGAAATAACACTCTCCAAAGTCCAAATACCATAATGATTAATTAGAGCTGCTTTTATTATGAAACATTACTATCCCTTTAACTAGTATAAAAGCCCATGCACACGAGCCAAGGTCTGGGTAATGTTAACCCTTTGAGTACCAGAGTACCGTCTGGTACGCAAAGGGTTAAGAGGCCGCTACCTCACTGCTCCACGCGATTCAGTCTTGCGTTGCCTCTCTCACGTGATGCGATCATGCGCAGTAGAGACTGTCTGACCACTGGCAGTCTCTCCTGAGCATAATTATATCATGACAAACATCCTAGCGAATTATTATATAGGATTAAGGTTTTCAGTGACATTAAGCCTTTAGTCTAGTTAAGTAATTAAGCCTTTCATATGCTAATGATGCTGTACCACGAAATTTTCACTATCACTTTCAACAGAAATAAGAAGTGTGAATACCTCCTAAGCTATGCATCTGCTGGATTGTGGGTTAACATACCACATAGGCAATTCTGAATTAAATTTTCAAATACGTAAAGAAAATTCAAGGTGATAAATCCATTTTAATATGTGGAATTATAAAGAGTAATTGAATGATAAAGTATCCCCCTACCACCCCATTTACCTAGTGTAGGCCACCTCAGATGTGGAATCTGGTACTGGGACCAGACAGCTCGCTGCAAGGGACAATCTTCTAAGAAATACCCTGCCCCTTGACAGGTTTTTCAGGTTTTAACTTATGCCAATTGAAGATTGTCCCTCTCTGCGATCCATCCAGACAGTCTTGCTAATCTGAGGTGAGCAGTGTTATATTCAGTAAAAGGGGCAGGAGGGGGATATTTTATCATTCAATTACTCTTGAACTAAAACTCGTACAGTATTGAAATAACACTCTCCACGGCCCAAATATTATGAAGATTAATTGGAGCTGCTTTTATTTTGAAACATTACTATCCCTGGTAGGTTCTCTATCAAGAAGCATGATTACTGTCCTCACTTTCACTTCTTCTAAGTGAAACATATGAGATTTAAGAGAAGAAAGGAGATTGCAGGAATTTCTGAAATAAAAGGATTTATTCTTATCTCCTTTTAAACTTCCTGGAGGAGGCAAATGGTGAATCCAGACATGTACACAGAAGCCGAGAGACACATAGGTCTTGACATAGGCCCATTCTCATCTGAATGGCTGAGAAGCATGGTCCATTTCTTGTCCCACAAGGATATCCACCAATCACTCACTCAGTAGCTGAACCGTCCTGCTTCTCTAAGGTATCATCAGCTAAGGTCTGGAATGACTTCCTTACTTTATACTCAGGTAAGTGCTTGTGTTTGTTTATCCTATATAATAATTCGCTAGGATGTTTGTCAGAAGCCCTCATGCGCAGTAGAGACTGTCCGAATGCACAGAATGCTGGAATTCTGTGCTGGGAGCATTCTGTGCTTTTGGGCAGTCTCTACAGAGCATGACTGCGTCGGGGGCAGGACGCAGAGCGGATATCTTGCCCTAGTGACGTCCGCGCGCCAGCGCTGTCAGTCCCTTCCGGAGCCAAATGGCTCCTACCAACGCCTCCTACAGCCGTCTGCGACTGACAGCGCAGACGCGCGGACGTCACTAGGGCAAGATGTCTGTGCTCTGTCCTGCCTGTCAGCCGAGGATCACTTCAAATTTCTCCAGGAAGAGGTAATAATTCTGGCGACTAGTGCTACTAAGCAGCTAGTCACCAGATAGGGAATTATTACAGCCAACGTTTGTTAGCGGTGTTAGTTCCGCTTTAAGGCATGATAAAGAGGTGATACAGGAGAGAAGCATTCTCCAATTATATGACTTCTCCATTTCCAATGTTATTAGATGGAGCTAATGCACTAAGATTTCTAAATCTTAATGCATTGGCTCCATAGAATAACATAGGACTTGGAGATGTGATATCACTGGAGAAGTCATCTCTGCTTTATAACCTTTTTATCACTCTGTGGGATGTAATGGATACCCATTAAGACAGAACAATACTGGGAATTATGACAGTTGGCTTTAATGCAGATAGGTTGTTGATCCAGGGAACTATCTGATTGCCATTTTGAGTCAGGAAGAAATTTTTACACACTTGGGATTTAACCCATTGAGTGCCAGAAGGGGTACGGAATGCACTGCAAAGCAATGCATTCCGTATCCCTCTGGCACTCAAAGGGTTCATTAGAAATGGCTTCACTGTTTTTTTTTTCATTCCTCTGGATCAACACCAGTGCATCTACCCCTGGTCTCTTGCATTTTCCACAGATGTAAGGATAGATATCACAAGCTATGTCTTTAGGTTTAACCCTTTGAGTGCCAGAGGGGTACACAATGTTTCATACCCCCTCTTGCACTCAAAGGGTTAATATTTCAGTTTTTCTCCAACATTTTCCATTACGAAACTTAAGCCTGATGTAGTAAGGGTACTGTACTAGGTTGAAAGAAAAAGTGTAGGAATTCTAAGGCAAACTAATTTCATAACTAGGGAGAACTAAAAATTCCTATTGATTAAATGGGGATTTTAACCCTTTGAATGATAAAGAGGTTTCCAGAATTCCTCCACTTGTCTTTTGAACACAAGACCCTCAGAAATATCGAAGCAATTCAGGAGCAAACATAGATACCTTAGGGGTTAAGTTCATAATCTTTATTACCTGAAATCCACAGATGATAATGTTGCTTGTAGTAAAAATTTGAACTGAAAGCGTCCTCAAATGAAAATGCTCTCAGACCATTTTTGTTGCTACCTGTAGGAAAAAAGAGACATTCTATAGTAAAGCTTCCATCACACATAAACATGTCTGAAGGCTATCAAATGACTCTGGTCACTGTGCAGACACATGCAGATGACTCATGATCGCGGAAAGTGAGCTGCTGTCGGTTACAATCAATGGGAAAATGTAAAATGGGAGCAAAATTACCTTCCATTCTCAAATATGATATCAATCTCCTCCAATACACAGACAAGGGAGAGTGACTCGGAAGAAACCCTGCTGCAATTTATAGAAATCAGGTCAAATTTTAGAACCCTGGAGGCCTCTGATGAAATTGTGAATGGAGATCCCCATAGACTAGAAAACATTAACCCTTGGAGTGTCACAGGAGTGACCAATGAATTGCTTCTCAATTTTTCTGGGCACCCCTCTTGCACTTAACCCTTTGAGTGCCAGAGGGGTACGGAATGCATTGCTTTGCAAAGAATGCGTTCCGTAACCCTCTGGCTGTTAAAGGGTTAACTGGGGCACAATTCTGGAGCTAACCACTTGCAAATCCCAACTGAATAAATTGGCTTGGTTCTATAGACATCTCCAACATTTAAGATGTTTAAAAAGTCCGATTTAAGTCAATGTGATTTTTTTTCTTCCTGTGGTGCAGTTGGTTTGCTCCAGAGATAAACTTTTTTAATTAAAAAATGTGTGTTGTAGGGTTTTTACTACTAAGTAAACAAGGTTTTTCCCAAGTGCTTTGTTAAAAAATGATAACATTTCAATCTGTTATGAAGAACATGAGCAGTTCCTATCACATTCCATGAAGAACTGAAGACAGTGACTCACCTCTTCCATAGGATGCAATAGAGTAAATGCCTGGAGGCCAGTTGAGCTGATGGCATTATTAATGTAAAAACAAATTAAGCACACATATACAGACCTGGCAAATGCTGGGAATGCTCAAACAGTAACCCTTTGAATGCTTAAGAGGTATCCAACATATTGCAATGCAGTCTGCTTGCTACCTCTCTGCAGCTCAAATGGTTAAATGTTCTGAGGTTTGTTATTAGCACAAAGGTCAATTTTACGCTTATAGCAATAGCTCCAGTTACATAACTGCCCCAGTTTGTCTGTTTTTTGGTAAGGTAAGCAAATGGGTGCTAAGTGAGCATCATCCTATATAATAATTTGCTAGGATATTTGTCAGAAGCCGTCATGCGCAGTAGAGACTGCTCATGTTCGGGCAGTCTCTACTGCGCATGATTGCATTGTGTGAGTGAGGAGACGCAAGACTGCATCACGTGGAGCAGTGAGGTAGAGGCCTCTTAACATTACCCAGACCTTGGCCCGTGTACACGGGCTTTTACACTAGTATATTTAGTTAGAATATTACACTGGTGGGTGACACTCAAATCATATCCTTTGATGTCTTAAAGGAGCTGTAGGGCCTTTCCTGCTGAGTAAAACAAGGGTCCTCCCACTGCTAAGAGAGAGATTGACTGCACTTTAGTGGTCAGATTTCAGTTAGTTATTCTGTTGCATTCTGTGGGAAGAGTGAGTCACTGACATTTCAGAAAGTAATCATGCTATCACTCACTTAATAACATTTAAATAAAACTGGCAACTCCTGATATATATATATATATATATATATATATATATATATATATATATATATATATATATATATGTCATCTAGTATATAAGAATAAATGAAGCCAAATGATAAGGTTACCAGTGTTTATTAACGCTTTGAGTGCCATGTCTGTAGCCTCCAAGGGATCAAACTGTAATGTCTGCTAGGAAACTACTACTTGGATTGTTATAATATTATGCCTAACCCAAAATGATAATATAAAAAAGTTGCAGATCCTATGGGTGAAACAACTACTTTACCTATGACTTGTTTCTATATAATATTGTAAATGAATGAATAACTCTTACATTGACTTACCAAGGTTAATATTCTAAGAAAACATGGATCAAACAAACTACTTTGTGTGGAACAGACAGAAATTAAAACATGCCATTGATTTAAATGTGTGAGGGGTTTTCCCCCTTAAATGCTTCTCAATGCATTGGAGACCTCTCTAGCATATATGGGGTTAAAAAATTAAATTGTACAATGCAGTAATGTTGGTTATCTCTGGAATTGCACCAATTTTCTTTGGAACCTCAGTCTCACTGTTAACCATTTGAGTATCAGAGGGGAATGCAACGCATTGCAGAGCAATACGTTGCATACCCCTCTCAAAGGGTTAAAAGATTTCTAATAAATAATAAGTGACAGGATGAGAGCTTAATTATCAGGTCCCACTATCAGACTAACAGCAATCAAAATCATTTTTATAACTGGCTTTCATTTAATTTCCCTATTAGTGGCAATTAATTAAGTGTTCCATATTGCTTTTTTTCTTGTAACTGTCCATCAGAAAAGGTGGTGAAAAGACCCATCTGCTTACCATCAAAAAGTGAAATATTAAGGAATGTTACACAGAAAAAAGAGGGTGGCTGCAACTGTATAAAACATAGACACTGGCCATATGGGTGACATGAGCTCTGTTAGTATCAACTGCAATAGAAAAGACTGCATATGGGAACTGTTATATTGTGTAGTCAGAAAAAAATGAAAAAAAAAATGGCGAATATGTAAAAAAAGGCATTTCTGTGGCAAACCAACTGCACTATAGGGAACAAATAAAAATACCCACTGATGCTAGTGACTTCTCCAATGAATTGGGAGGAATATAAATATGCACCAGTCCTTCTTATTGCAGACTAGTGTAAAAGCCTGTGTACACAGGCCAAGGTCCGGGTAGTGTTCAGTGGCCGCTACCTCACTGCTCCACGCGATACAGTCTTGCATCTCCTCACTCACACGATGCAATCATGCACAGAAGCGACTGCCCGAACGCGCACAGTCTCTACTGCGCATGATGGCTTCTGACAAACATCCTAGCGAATTATTATATAGGATAGGGCAGACAGATTATTGGGAGGGGCTGGAAAGGATCCAGCTGCCTTGGTGCATATTGGTACATTGACAAAGTTGGAGGAGGATGGAGGTCCTGAAAAATGGATTTCAGGGATTTAGGGTGCAAGCTCAAGGCAAGGACCACTAGGGTACTACTTTTTAAAATACTATCAGTGCCATGCACCAGTGCAGGTAGGAAGAGGGAGCACAGGGAGCATAATGTATGGCTTAAGTATTGGTGTAGGAAGGGTTTGGGGTTTTTAGCACACTGGGCTGACTTTGCTCTTGGTACAATCTGGATGGAAGTGATGGATTGCCCCTAAGTGGTAAGGCAGCTGCAGTGATAGGTGATAGAATGCTAAGAAGGTTGGAAGAGCTTTTGAACTAGGAAGGGGTGGGAGGGCATAGCTAGTACATGGGGTAGATAGTATAGATAGGAACTGGGTAGAAGTAAAGGATCATGGGGTGGAGAAGGGGTGGGGATATATGTAGCTAAAAGGGAGGAACTCCTATTAAATACAGATGTAGAAAGAGACAAGTAGTGTGTAAAATATGTAATGACGGCAACATTAATTGTATTTTGGTGAATACAAGAAATATTATAGGCAAAATGGGAGAAATAGAATTGCTGGCAGTTAATGAGCATATGGACATTATTTATATAACCAAAACATGGTGGGGTGATACACAGGATTAGCCTATATATATATATATTGAAGGACATTCAAGTAATTTAAGAGGGAGAGGTGTGCAATCATATTTGAAACCAGATCTAAATACAAGTGGAGATATTTGTGAGAAAATTGGACATAAGGTAGAGTCCTTGTGGGTATAGATTGAAGCTAACTGTAGAGTAAAAGGTAAAAAAAAGTTTTGGTGGGTATATGCTACAAATCACAAAATATTGATGAGAATGTGGAGGCCCAGCTGTTATTGCAAATGAGAAAAGCTATGTATCTTGGGCATACATACTATAATTACATGAGATTTTAACTATCTGGATATAAACTGTAGACATGAGACCTGTCAGAGTGCTAAGAGAAGCATGCTTAGGGATAGCTACGTCACAAATGGTGGAAGTGCCAATAAGAAATAAAGTGCCAATAAGAAATGTATAGAACCTAGTCATAATAAATAGTATTTACATGGTGTCCAATATTAAACTAGGTGAACATTTGAGAAATAGTGATAACAACATGGTTTCATTTGTGGTCAGTTTGATGAAGCAAAACTGTATAGGTTCAACCAAAACTGTTAATTTTAAAAATGCTAACTTTAATATGTTAACAGCATCAATGCAACAATAAAACCATACCATTATCAGATATTGGATTAACACAAGAAGAGGTCAAGGGAAGACTGGACAAAATTAAGACTGACAAAGCACCTGACACTGATGGTATACATCCAAGGGTTCCTTGTGGAACTCACTGCAGTGTTAGCATGACCACTCTTTTTACTCTTTAAAGACTGAATTACCACAGGCTCATTGCCACAAGATTGGCTTAACGGCAGTGTAGTGTCTTTATTCAAGAAGGGAACTAAAACAGAACCTTGGAATTATAGACTTGTGAGTTTGACCTTTGTAGTGGGAAAACTTCTATAAATTATAATAAGGGATTATATTCAGGATAACGATGCAGAAAATAAGATTATTAGTAGGAGCTTCTATGAAAAGTAATAATCTAGATAATGGTAAAGCAGTAGATGTACTATGTCTAGATATTGCAAAGGAATTTAATACAGTGCCACACAGGAGATTAGTGTATAAAATAAGTAAATTGTTGCTAGGGTATAACCTTTGTAACTGGATTGAAAACTGGTTGAAGGATAGGGGACAGTGTGTAGTTTTCAAATGGGAAAATTCTCCAATACAATAAAAGTTGAGAGTGGAGTACCTCAGGGTTCAGTACCTGGTCCACTGCTCTTGAACATGATTATAGATCACCAGGAAACATGTATAGAAAGCAAAAATCAATATTTGCAGATGACACTAAATTATGCAGGTAATATATTCAGAACAGGATGTTTGTTCTCTACAGAGTGATTTACATAAAATGGAAGATTTGCTTTGCAATACTTTGGAGACCTCTCTAGCAAACAATGGATGATTTATTCAAATGTTATTGCAACTCAAGCTTGAATTTTTTTCCATGCAATATCTCAATGGCCTGACTTGTACAGTGGCGCTGTTGCTAAACCATCCTATGGACAGCTCTGCTCAGTTGACCCTAAACCTCTATAGGATAGTGTGGCAACAGCGTCAATGTGAAACTTCAGGTCATTGAGATATTGCAGGTAAAAAAAAAACAAGTTTGAGCTGGAATTACTTTTCGATAAAACACCACTCGGCAGTGGGATTCCCCTTGTTTTATTCAGGAGGGTGAATCCTACAATATATTTGATTGCATATTGTTATACTCTCACTTTAATGCGTTGGATACCCCTATGTCATGCAAAGGGTTAAAGCCCCATTTAAATCAATGGGGGGGGGTTGCTGTTTTCTGTGGTGTAGCTCTATTTTGCCCCAGAATTGTTCCATTTTTACTCAGTGAGTACTACCAAGTATTTTATCTTTCACACACTATCCTCATACACTTTCGTTTCTCCAGTTTAAGATTAGTGATTATCCCCACAACTTCTTTCTGAACTTTTCCAACACATTCTCATTTGCCAACAAAATAAATATTTGCTTTCAAATGGATATTTATTTACGGGTTGATTATTCACACTTAATGTGCCTGACAGCTTCCTTCTGCATTACTGCAAACAGTGACCAGTGTCAATAGTCAACCTGACGTGTGCAATGTACCATAACTAACAGCCACTCTAGATGAGAAGTTTGTTGCATCACACACAACCGCTCCAGGAAGGGAGATAAAAAGCATTTTAGACTTGTCATTCTTTATGCTTGTATGCTTCGATGCAATGGAAAAGGAAGCTTACAATATCATTATCTCTTTCCTAGGTATACTTTAGTTGAAAATGAACTTATCAAAATTAATCAACCATTCCACATTAATTTGCCTTCTGGGAATTACACCCAGATAAAAAAAAAAACGTTTTGAGAGTTAACTCGATCATCATATTTAACCTTTTAAAGGGATAGTAATCCTTATATTAAATGTGAGGTCTGAGTATTATGGTTGTTTAAAGGGATAGTAATACTTAAAATGTAAATTTTAATTATATGTTGTAGGGTTTATCCCCCTGAGTAAAACAAGAGTACTCCTACTGCTGAAAGGTGTTCCATTCAAAAGTTATTACTTTTCAAAGTTGAATTTTTTAGGTGCAATATCACAGTAGCCTGAAATTGTAAAGTGGCACTGTTGCTACACGATCCTATGGACAGCTCTGGTCCTGGGAACATAAATCTCCATAAGATGGTGTAGCAACAGCGCCACTGTATAATTTCAGGCCACTGTGATATTGCACCTAAAAAATTCAACTTTGAAAATTAATAACTTTTGAATGAAACACCTTTCAGCAGTGGGACTACTCTTGTTTTACTCAGGGGGATAAACCCTACAACATATTTTTTGTTACATTTTAAGTATTACTATCCCTTTAACACATAGCGCTATATTTGAATACTCACAGTTTTGTAGTTCAAGCGCTATTCAGTCAAAAAGGATCACCCTCCCGCCCCTTCAGGCTGCCTCCCATTAGATCTGGAATTATTCAAATATACTGAATATAACGAAGATTTGGACTTCAAGTTTAAGACAAGTATTATTATCCCTTTAATACTAGGGGTTATGAAGAAATATATATTGTAATTATTTTCCTGCTAAATAAAACATGGATACTCCCAGTGCTTGGAGATTTCCATTCCAAAGTTATTACAACTCAGAAGTTTTTTATTTTGTTTTTAACTGCATATTTCTACTGTGGTCACTAGGTGTTGCTGTTTCAGGAGCTTACTATAGATAGTTATACTATATATGACTCAAACTGTCACACTGAGTGCATTATAAACATATGCCATTTGCACACCTGCTGGTGCTGTTACTTACAGTCAGAAAGAAAACATAGGTGTAAAATGTAATAATTTTTTATTAAAAGTTCTTCCGCAGTGGGAGAATCCTTGCTTTACTCAGCAAGAAAAGCACTATGACATTATTTAACTGTAGAGATAGAAGGAAGAAGGCTCTCCTAGTCTAACACTGTGCAATAAATGGAAATAATCAATCTCCTTCACCACATGAAATATTACTCACAAAGGCTTTGTCCAGCTAAAACACTTATGTGTTAGGTGGAAATATATACAGGAGGGATTTTGACTGTCCCAACAGCAGTATCTTTCGGTTCCCGTAACAGGCAGCTCCCAAGACATCCACAAGAATGCAGTATATGAAAAGCAAAAAGAGATGGGGCACCCAATAGTGCCTCAACAAATTGTAAAATACATTGTTTTTATCCAATATTGTATTTCTATAAGATGGATATATTTTTTTGAGATATCACTATTTATGAAGAATTTCTTCTTGAATCATCCGGAGTTCCAGTACCTTCGTTTGAATTCCTGAGCAGAGACAGGAAAAACTCTCTGCAACCTTCCCAGTAGGGTTTAAGTATAAGCTTTCTCCCAGCCACTGAATATTGTGAGAATATAAAGTATCACTTTACAATTTGTTGGTGTCATATTGATAAGGCACTATCGGGCACCCCTGTCTCTTTTTGCTTTACATTATTTAACTGAGATAAGTGAAGCTGGTTGGAATTTCTGTATTTGATATCCCCAAATGCAAGGCTGGGAGCAATACTTACCATAGCAACAAAAGCAGCTTAGAAAACAGTTTAATATTTATGTCAATTTAAGATGTTTCACTTGTTTCACTGTCTTGTTTTTAACTGTTGGAGGGCCAGAGGCATGTGGAATGCATATCAAAAGGATGCATTGCATACCCTTCTGGTTTTTGAAGTGTTAAAATATTACTGTGATTACCTTGGTTTCTCCTAGTAGACACTACAAAGAATGTACCAATATGAGTCCTCATAAACCTGGATCTAGAACAGATTGTTCTAGCCATACACCTGCTCAACTCCAATCCACTAAGCTGCTTTCACTGAAAATCCCCCACCACCAGCACCGTTGAGTGACATAGTGGTATCCAATGCATTGTGTTGCAATACCTCTCTTGTACTCTAACACTGCTTGAACTAAGAGGAGGGCCATGGGGCAGTGCATGGGAGTTTCTAAGTGTTCCCTTCCTCTACTTCTTTGTTAACACACCATAAGGTAATAGAATAACTTTGTTCCATATTCCTGCAATTGGTTTGGGATAAATGTTAGGGATTGCTGACATTAACCCCTGTGTCACTGCTGTACAGTGTATGGACTTGGCCATCTGTTCCCACTGTGCTGAGCCCATACTTTGTACAGACGAAATGTGGCCACTACATAAAACCATATAACAAGCATGCAGTGCCTGCATCCAAAAACATAAATCAAGATTTTGCGGGGAGGGTGGGGGTATCAGGACATTAGTGATCTCCAAGCTGAAATCAGTAATGGCAATGCAGAAGGGCAGAATGGCTGCCTTGCTTCCATCCTACTTGAACTTAGAGATAGGAGTGGAAGGGAACAGGGAAAGCTTTTCACTTTATGTCACAGGTGATGTGGAAGGCTTTTCCTGATCCTGCCTACTTCTTCCCAGTAGTTCAGGTAGGATGGAAGCAGGATAGCCATGCTGTTCACCTGTGTCACCTCTATTGATCTCCCAGGTAAATTGGTTGGGAGATCCATAGCTCAGGAGAGGGGGGACATCAGGAGGAGTCCTGATGCCCCCTTATGAGGTCTGAATTTGGCTCTTTGAACACTCCACAGATATCCCAAGCATTGCACTGGATACCGCTCTGGCACAGAAAGGGTTAAAATTGATTAAATAAAAAATAACAAAAACATTATTTTTTAAAGTTGCCAGTGGGGTATGGAATGCATTGCTTTGTATATATACCACCTCCATCAGCCCAGTAATCCACTGTCCACTAGTAGCAACAACCTCCTAACATACACCATCAGACCCCTATGCCTGGTTCCATTACAGGTCCACACATACACAGACAGACCCCCATGCCTAGTTTTATTGCCCACTGGAAGTCACAGATCTCCACATACATTGTCCAGTCTGGTTTCACTGCCCACTATTAGTTTCAGACATGTGCAAACAAATGCTGACTCCTCCCCCCAGCCTTGTTCCACTAGCATTCATAGAATCACACACACACATATATTGCCTGCTCTGCCAGTGACCATGCTCCACTACAATATGTCAACCGATACCAATGGGGTACCATTTTTCTGTGGCTGGCATTAGGTTCTGAAAGTTTCAGTTCTTTGAAGTGATTGAACTGTAAAAAAAGGTATGTGTTTTGTTTTTATAGAACCACATTCCAGGAAGAGTTGTTCACAGTAGCTTAGGGATAAATAGGTAAGTAGCCTCTCATTTGATGTGGATGAATGTCTTCTTTACAAAATGGTATGACTTACTGAGCTTTTCTTCATGTCGCTAATGGTTATTACCATTTTAGTGCAGGCAGGTAATTTCCAAAAAGAACAGTGTCAGTTGCAGATTAGTTCTTCTGGCACCCCCTAGAGTAAGTCAGCCCATACCAATGGGGTACCATTGTTCTTATACTGGTAGAAAGTACTAAATGCAGCAATAAATTCCATGGTCTTCAAAGATTTTAGTATCTTTGAAGTGGTGGTGGAAATGTTAAAAAGAAAAAGAAAAAATTGTCTATAGTGCTAGTTTATGGAAACACCTGTGCACACCAGCCTAGGGGTAAAAAATCTGAAAATATCCTTATGTGATGCAGTTGCATGCATACTTTATAAAATGATACACCTTGCACACCTTTCCACAGCATCTCTCACAGAACCATTTTAGTACATGCAGCCTATTTAAAAAAGGAACATTTTTTCTTAGAAGAGTAAGAAATTACATCCTTTTTAAAGATTTTAATATATTCGAAGGGGTGGAAATATAAAAAGAAATGCATATTTTTTCCTTTGGCCCCACATTCGGAAAACATTTATGTGCACCAGTTTAGGGGGAGAAAGACAAATGCCATCTCATTTGATGCAGTGGTTTATCCTCTTTATAAAACTGTGTGCTTTGTTTACATTTGTTTCATTTCTCTAGTTGGTACAACAATTTTTACTAAAGGAAAGTCATGTTTGAAAAAAACAAAAAAAATAAGAGTTTGCAGGTGGTGAAGTTTTGTGCTTCTGGTACCTCATACAGCAAGGCTTGACAAACCTGGTTTGACTCCAAGAGCCAGATTAAAATTTTGGGAGCCAGACTTTGCATCAGAGGAGAACCTTTTCTTGGGGCCTAGGGGAAGAAGGCTGGTCAAACAGGGCGTGAGAGGAAAGAGAGAGAGAGTGATTCTTTGGCTACCAAAGGACAAGCCTGGACTGCAGAGTAAAGTGTGGTTAATTGGCTACCATTGGAAC
The DNA here is from genome assembly GCA_037306005.1 of Rhinophrynus dorsalis. Classification (NCBI taxonomy): domain Eukaryota; kingdom Metazoa; phylum Chordata; class Amphibia; order Anura; family Rhinophrynidae; genus Rhinophrynus; species Rhinophrynus dorsalis. Next base: position 203,311,247 of record CM074725.1, on the reverse strand, counting down.
CAGGTGGGGGGCTGACAGTGTATATGGGTTTGGATCTGTGGCTTCCAGAGCAGTGGAGCAAGGCTAAGGAGTCACTCAGTGTATGTTGTGATCTGTTTCTACCAGTGGGCAAGGGAACAAGGCTAGGGATCAGGCAGTATACATGGGGATATGAGGCTTGCAGTGGGCAAGGGAGCAAGGCTGGAGGTCAGAGAGTGTACATGAGGATCTGTGGCTACCCATGGGCAAGGGAACAAGGCTGGGGGTCAGGCAGTGTCTATGGGGATTTTTGGCTAATAATGGGCAAGGAAACAAGACTGGGGGTCAGGCAGTGTCCATATGGATTTCTGGCTTCCAACTACTCCCCAGCCTTGTTCCGTTGCCTACTAGTAGCCACAGATCCCCATGGACACTGCATTATCCCCAACCTTGTTCCCTTGCACACTGTTAGCCACAGATCCACATGGACACTTCCTGACACTCAACCTTGTTCCCTTGCCCACTGTTACCCACAGAGACCCATGGACATCACATGGGCAAGGTAACAAGGCTAGGGGTGATGTCAGTCATTGTGTGTGGAGCTTTGAGATACCAGTGGAACCAGGCTGGTATGGCTGCCATGTGGCCCTGCTGGGGTGGTGGGATATATATTTGTATTATTATTATTATTTTTATTATCTATTTTTAGTATAAATTCTGTCCCCCCCCAAGAAGGTGATCTGAATAGGAGGACCTTCAAAACCCGCTTGCATCCTGTGAGTATTTACAGAACCTCCTATTCAACCCAGGCACTTGCAGAATGCCGGGTTGAATAGAAGGAGATAAAGGAAGGTGGTGATCGCCTTCCTGATTGCCACATTGACCTCCTATCCTGTGAGGACTGATTTCCTTTTAAAATTTAAAAAAAAAAAAAAAAAAAACACGCATAGTGCAAGGTTAAGTGCTCCTGCACTGTGTGTGGTTTTTTATAAAAGGATTGCTTCATGCAGCAATCATGTATATTTTAAAATGTTAAAACTTGCCCTGCAGTGTAGGGAAACTGCTTCCCTACATGTAGGGCAAGTTTCTTGGCACCAGGTCCCAATATTTAGTTGACATGAAGACCTGCCACCTGGGATTTGTCGAGTCCTGCCATACAGTGCATCAACTTATACTAGTGGGATGACATTTTTCTCATAAGTGTAGTAGCTAATGAATGTAGTAGGAAATTCTATATTCTTCAAGTTTGCAAGCACACTTTGTAGACCGTTCCAGTGACGTATTTCTTTTTATATCTTGTGATCTCAGCTCTGCTGAAGAGCCTCCGCCGGTACCGGGACCGGATTCTCCTGCATCAGGGAAAGGGGAGGGAAATGGGAACTTTATCTATGAATATCTCTCAAACCATAAAGGTTTGAGAGATGGGACTGGGGTCGTTTAGTTTAATTTTTCAATAGCTACAAGATTCTTTTTTTTTTTTTTAAATGAGACAATACTATTCCTTTACGTTCATAAGGTTGAAAATGAAATGTTGTTCTCTGTTAAGGGTATACACGTGTATGTAGGTAAAATTATACTTATTTGCTATTTTTGCACTTGATGGGTTCAAGACTTTTAAAATAATTAACATTTTCACTACCCATATAAATGTTATTGATACAATATATGGTTTATGATAGTGCCAAAATGAGTAATTTTTTAACATTTTTTATTTATGACATTATAACTTGGCACATGATACAAAATTTAGTTCTTGTGAGGTACAAAGAAAAACGCAAATTAATCCTGAAAAAATAATATACAGTTTTTAATACATAACTAGAAAGTTTCCAATGGAAATGATACTTCGATGGATAACAAAAATGCTAAAAATGTGTCCCGTCCAGCAGGGTATAAAAAAAAACAAATATCTGGCACTGTAAGAGTTAAAGAGTTAGTAATGCCCAAAATAAAGTGTATTCAGTATGGTAGATTTTACAAAAATAAAGTATTTGGAGAAAGTCCTATCTCTCAGACCTTTATGGTTTGAGAGATATTTGCCACTAAACTTCCCCCTCCCTCCCCTTCTCCTGACATCAGCCTCTGCTGACAGCAGGAGATCCCGGGCCTGGGACCAGTCAGCAGTTCTTCAGCAGAACGAAATAGCAATCTTTAGAAATAACTACTTCATTGGAACGGTCTACAAAGTGTGCCTGGTTTGCAAGCACACTTTGTAGACCATTCCAATTAAGTACTTCTTTTTGAAGATTACTATTTCGGCTCTGCTGAAGAGCCTCCTCGAATTGCATGACTTGAATCTGCTTCTGTCAGCTTTACAGCTTTACTGACATGAGCGAGTGAGGAACTAGCTGTGAATATCTCACAAACCGTAAAGGTTTGCGAGCTAGGACTTTCTCCAAACACTTTATTTTTGTAAAATCTACTATATTGAATAAACTTTATTTTGGGCATTACTATCCCTTTAACAGCAGCAGAGTGTGTGCTCTGGTATGCATTACTAGATTACTAGAATCATAATCGCTTATCCCCTAGTGCACACATAACAGAAAGTTGTGGCTCACTGGTGTTCCAAAATATGTCAGCCAAGTCTGTAAGCAGCTGGATACCAAACCCTCACTCCCAAAAGGGAAAAAATATGTACACAAAATTCCAGTTGTATCAAGCGCTAAAACAGACTGGTCCAAGAAATGTGTGACCACATACAATAATAAAAACAATAATTTTATTGAAATTATAAAAGTACAAATTCACAGTACACACTACTACAGTCCCCTATTACTGTATCAAACAGTTCGATCATCCAGCAGAGTACAGGACACCCCTCAATGACCCCCACACTCATGACCCATCCTCCGCTTAAGAACTATCACAAAAAGTACTCAGTGTAATTCCTATGTAAATCCAGGTTACAATTTTGGGTTCCAGATGAGACTGTCCTATACACAATTTTGGAAGCTACCTCCAATCTCCACCCAAAGGGGGAAAAGAAAAACCATAAAGCATACAGTCTGAGAGAATATAGGATGTCTAAATTCTATAATACATAAATAAAAATTCAAGTGTACACTTATATCAGGGCATTAGATTTTTTACGTAAAGGGATAGTAATGTTTCAGAAAAACAGCAGCTCCAATTAATCTTCATAGTATTTGGGCCATGGAGAGTGTTATTTAAATACTGTCAGAGTTGTAGTTCAAGAGTAATTGAATGATAAAATATCCCCCTCCCGCCCCTTTTACCTAGTGTAACACTGCTCACCTCAGATGTGGAATCTGGTTGCTTGACCAGACGGATAACAGCAAGGGACAGTCTTCTTACTGTGAGAACAATGAAAACCCTGCCCCCTTGACAGATTTTTCAGCTTTTTTCCTTATCTTAAGTGAAGATTGACCCTCTCTGCAATCTATCTGGGCACCTCCCTGCTGCTCTGAGCTGAGCAGTGTTACATCAGTAAAAGGGAGGGAGGGGGTTACTTTATCATTCAATTACTCTTGAAGTACAACTCTGACAGTATTGAAATAACATTCTCCCAGCCCCAAATACTATGATGATTAATTAGAGCTGCTTTTATTATGAAACATTACTATCCCTTTAAGTGTACATTTGAATTGGTCGAGGGACCCTTAGTAGAGTTAGCACATGACATTATTTCTCCATGACAGACTGGTGATCTGTAGTCGGAAAATAGGTCATGGAGTATTATGGGCTTGTATTGATATCCAACCCATAAATATATTGCTGTATTCGTTATCAATTGTAGGTTAATCCTGAAGCATATTTGATCTTTATAGATCTGTATAGTTGAATGGGTCGGCATATGAATATTGATTGGTATAAGTGTGCCTTATTAGTGCTCTTTGTGAGTTTGTGTTCAGGGTAGGGTATCTGAGCTCTTAAAAAAGACTGAGGCAGAATCAAGAGCATGGAAACAGTGGGAGACAAAGGCCATATATATTCATGAGAGGGTATTTTTAAGCGTTACATTGTAGAATTGTTGGTGATAACAGTGCTGACAAGTACTGAATTTTTATTCTATTTCATCTCAGACACCCTTTTATGAGGATCCAGATTTGTCCCCACTCATGTTATGAGGGCATCATAGATGGTATCTACTAAAGATGAGCGAGCACCCCGATGCTCGGGTGCTCGGGTGCTCTGACCGAGCACCCCCTGATGCTCGAGTGCTCGGCCGAGCACCCGAGCCCCATTCAAATGAATGGGAGCACTCGAGCATTAAACCAGGCACCCCCTGCTCTGATGAGCGGAGGGTGCCTGGTCAATGTCCCCCTTCATCTCCGCTATGCCCCTCTTCCACAATGTCCCCCTTCATCTCCTATGCCATAGCGGAGATGAAGGGGGACATTGTGGAAGAGGGGCATAGCGGAGATGAAGGGGGACATTGTGGAAGAGGGGCATAGACTCTATGCCCCTCTTCCACAATGTCCCCCTTCATCTCCGCTATGCCCCTCTTCCACAATGTCCCCCTTCATCTCCTCTATGGCATAGGAGATGAAGGGGGACATTGTGGAAGAGGGGCATAGCGGAGATGAAGGGGCACATTGTGGAAGACGGGCATAGCGGAGATGAAGGGGGACATTGTGGAAGAGGGGCATAGAGTCTATGCCCCTCTTCCATAATGTCCCCCTTCATCTCCGCAATGCCCCCTTCATCTCCGCAATGCCCCCGTACCTCCATTCCCTGGTGGTCCAGCGGAGCGTCTTCGGATCTGTGCCTCTTCCGGCACAGATCCTCTTCACCCGAGCATGTCGGGCGAGCACATGGCGGTACTCGTACGAGTACCGCCATGTGCAGAGCAGAGCGATGCTCGAGCCGATCCGAGCATCGGCCGAGCATGCTCGCTCAACACTAGTATCTACATTAATTGGTTAAACTCCCTGAAGAGCATCACAGAGTATGAGTCTTAAGTGAGAGCTCACGTGGGGCGTGAGAACACTAGATACGTTGCTCTGTCTTGGTGAGAACCATATTTGAGAGGGTATTGATATATCTGGGAGACCACTGATGGTTTGTTTCTGGGCATGTTGGGGACGTACATTTTAAAAACTGATTTATATACTATATTACATTTGATAACTATTTGCATTTTATAACATACTAGTGTAAAAGTCTGTGTATATGGGCAAAGGTCCGGGTAATGTTAACCCTTTGAGTGTCAGAGGGGTACGCAACGCATTGCTTTGCAATGTGTTGTGTACCCCTCTGACACTCAAAGGGTTAAGAGGCCACTACCTCACTGCTCCGCGTGATGCAGTCTTTCGTCGCCTCACTCACGCGATGCAATCACGAGCAGTAGAGACTGCCCCTCTACCGCACATGACTGTATTGTGACAAACATCCTAGCGAATTATTATACAAAAGGATAGGTTATTATGAAAGAAAGTTTACTGATCCTTTAAAGTAGCACTAATATCAAGCCACTTTGTTCTGCAAGCACTTCAGTTCTAACATTACTGATAAAACTTTATAAATCTCCAGAAAAGTTATTGGCGATTGAACCTGTAACACCAAGGGTTTTGATCACATGAGTAACAGTAGCTCAACATTTTCAGCAGTGGTAATAATCATCCTACATCTGTCTGCTCTCATGGGAAATTATCTTTACAAGTGATTTATATTGCTGCACCTTTCCTGTGTTCAGTGCAGAGAAGTTGAAGCATGGTTGATCTATAAAATATTGTGCAGTACATGCACATGGCTGTTTTGGAGCTTATGCTCATTGCAGCCTCTAATGAATGGTGAACATACATGGGTATCAGCCAACCACACATGTCTGATGCCAATGTGAGTGGTCCACCACACATGTCTGATGCCAATGTAGGTGGTCCCAGAATTGGTCCAATATTATTTGTACATATAGCCCAAAATATGACTGATAGCTTTCTGTTAAAAAAAAAGTAGAAAAGTCCTTTCAGATCCAGATTCAGGACTGGCAAAACAATTCATGTAGAAGAAAATGTCTCCCTCTATGTGATCACTAGGTAGGGCAGCTGATGTCATAAAAAGAGGAGGGACTGGGAACAATAAAATAAAAAAAAATAGAAAACTTTATTGAATAAAAAGTTACATTTTAACCTACTCAGTCAGACAAAAAAATTGAAGAATTCATAATTTTTCTAAGTAGTACTAGGGTGGAATTTCTCATGAAACTCTGCCCACTTGTACTCCCACCCAGCCTGTTCCTTCCACTTCTTCTCCTTTCCCACCTTGTTCTGCCCACTTCCCACTCACTTTCATGTCATGTCAACTAAACCCTGCCCCCACTCATGAGTACTCCTCTCCCCCTTTTGACACAAATTCCGTCTTTTATATTGCCCAGTGGCACCACAGGATTCCCCTCCGGGGTCCTTAGAAGACAGAATTCCCAGATGTGGATATCATGTCCACCTTGGCAAATATAATTCTTCTTGCTTCCTCCTTCAATGTGAGGAATTTGATGCACTAAGGAGTGATAAAGAGGGGATAAAACAGAGAAGACTTCTCCACTGATATCACTTCTCCAGTTCCTATGTTCTTCTATGAAGCCAATGCACTAAGATCTCTCCCACCTGAGAAATCTTAGTGCATAGGCTCCAACAAATAACATGGGAGCTGGAGAAATGATATGACTGGAGAAGTTGTCTCTGTTTTATCACCTTTATCACACCTTAGTGCATCTCTCCCCAGGAGTCCAGCAACAAACAATTACACTACTCCAAAAAATAAAGGGAACACTAAGATTACACATCCTAGATCTGAATGAATGAACTGACAACAAAATCACACAAAAATTCTCAATGGAAATCAAATTTATCAACCCATGGAGGTCTGAATATGGAGTCACACTCAAAATCAAAATGGAAAACAAAACTACAGGCTGATCCAACAAGTCAAAATGAGGCTCAGTAGTGTGTGTGGCCTCCACGTGCCCGTATGACCTCCCTACAATGCCTGGGCATGCTCCTGATGAGGTTGTGGATGGTCTCCTGAGGGATGTCCTCCCAGACCTGGACTAAAGCATCCGCCAACTCCTGGACAGTCTGTGGTGCAACGTGGTGTTGGTGGATGGAGCGAGACATGATGTCCCAGATGTGCTCAATCTGATTCAGGTCTGGGGAATGGGCGGGCCAGTCCATAGCATCAATGCCTTCCTCTTGCAGGAACTGCTGACACACTCAAGCCACATGAGGTCTAGCATTGTCTTGCATTAGGAGGAACCCAGGGCCAACCGCACCAGCATATGGTCTCACAAGGGGTCTGAGGATCTCATCTCGGTACCTAATGGCAGTCAGGCTACCTCTGGCAAGCACATGGAGGGCTGTGCGGCCCCCCAAAGAAATGCCACCCCACACCATTACTGACCCACCGCCAAGCCGGTCATGCTGGAGGATGTTGCAGGCAGCAGAACGTTTTCCACGGCGTCTCCAGACTCTGTCTCGTCTGTCACATGTGCTCAGTGTGAACCTGCTTTCATCTGTGAAGAGCACAGGGTGCCAATGGCGTATTTGCCAATCTTGGTGTTCTCTGGCAAATGCCAAATGTCCTGTACGGTGTTGGGCTGTAAGCACAACTCCCACCTGTGGACGTCAGGCCCTCATACCACCCTCATGGAGTCTGTTTCTGACCGTTTGAGTGGACAGATGCACATTTGTGGCCTGCTGGATGTCATTTTGCAGGGCTCTGGCAGTGCTCCTCCTGCTCCTCCTTGCACAAAGGCGGAGATTGCGGTCCTGCTGCTGGGTTGTTGACCTCCTATGCCCTCCTCCACATCTCCTGATGTACTGGCCTGTCTCCTGGTAGCGCCTCCATGCTCTGGACACTACGCTGACAGACACAGCAAACCTTCTTGCCACAGCTCGCATTGATGTGCCATCCTGGATGAGCTGCACTACCTGAGCCACTTGTGTGGGTTGTAGACTCCGTCTCATGCTACCACTAGAGTGAAAGCAACGCCAGCATTCAAAAGTGACCAAACCATAGGCCAGGAAGCATAGGAACTGAGAAGTGGTCTGTGGTCACCACCTGCAGAACCACTCCTTTATTGGGGGTGTCTTGCTAATTGCCTATAATTTCCACCTGTTGTCTGTTCCATTTGCACAACAGCATGTGAAATTGAATGTCAGTCAGTGTTGCTTCCTGAGTGGACAGTGTGATTTCACAGAAGTGTGATTGACTTCGAGTTGCATTGTGTTGTTTAAGTGTTCCCTTTATTTTTTGGAGCAGTTTATTTCCACCTCTGTAGAAATCATACCCGATACTAATTACAGATTAAATTTTGGAATCAATCTATGCAGAATTGATTGACCCTTTGCAAACTTTTTTGGGGTTCCTTATCACAAGAATATTTTCACAGAGTCATAGATAAAACCTATTGAGCCTGGTCAGACGGGGACCCCCTTGGTCACCGGGCCCAGGTGCAACCATACCCTCTGCACCCAATGTAGTTCTGCTCCTGCTCCCTAAAAATTTGAATGGCAGAAGGGTACTCAACACATTGCACATCCCCCTGGCAATCAGAGGGTTAATGACGGCCAATTGGATTTTATTCACAGGTTAAGCCAAGTGGCAGTTTATTATTAGAAGGTATTAATGTAAGTGGCCCTGCCTGAGCTCAGGTGTCACAATCACCTCTGATTAACCTCATGAAACAAATGCTGAAGCAGTTATAGATGCTGATGGTCTACATAACAGCATCTGACAATTCCCAATGACTACATATGGTTACCTAGTATATTACTTCTCTGAATGCAAACCCCAGAGTGTGTGCTACATCCTTCCATCAGACTTATATAGTTTGACAGCCATGCTGGACCCTCAGTTCATTCCCAATGTAGCCATTTTTATCCCACCTGCCAGAAGCTTTATACATTACAAAGCTCTCCTCTTTCAGATGATATTTCATTTGTGAAACTCTTTTAAAGGAAAAGGGACACCTCCTAATACTAAACCCCAGCTTATCATACTATGGCCAGGTAAATACTAATGGCCCCTAGAAATCTGTTAAATAGATAATATTAGGAGTAATTATTTCTGATGACTGAGATGTAGTCAGGCAATGTAACAAAGCGGCGGGGAATGCAATCAGGGTGCTTGTTTTTATAGCTAGGGGATATTAGTGGCAGAAAAAAAGGGAAGTGGTCATGACTCTCTACAGATTAAACCTCACCTACAGTATCCCCATCTCCAGAAGGATATAGATATTCTAGAAAGAGGTCAGACAAGGGCTACTAAGATGGTGAATTGTTTATGGCGGGGCTGTCCAAGTTCAGTCCCCAAGAGTCACCAACTGGACAGAATGTAAGGATTTCCCTGATTAAGCACAGGTGGGCCATTCGAAATGAATGAGCCACTGATTAACTCACTTGTCCTTAATCAGGGAAATCCTTACATTCTGGCCAGTTGGTGGCTCTTGGGGATCCAACTTGGCCACCTCTGATTACCAGGAAAAAAACAGCAGGACAGACTGAAGGATCTGAACATGTATAGTTTGGAGGAGAGAAGAGAGAGAGGGGATATGATAGAAACATTTAAAGGGATAGTAATACTTCGTTTTGACTTTATTTTATTTTGTAGGCATTAAAAAAGCATGAAGAACGATATAAGTCTTATCGCTCAAACCTTTATGGTTTATGAGATATTCACAAGCAAAGTTTCCCCTCCCGTCCCTTTTACCTAGTGTAAGCCACCTCTTCTCAGATGTGAATATGGTTGTAAGACCAGACAGATAACAGAAGGGGACAATGTTCTTTGTATGAGAACAATGAAAGCCCTTCCCCCCTTGACAAGTTTTTCAGCTTTTTCCCTTATCTTAATTGAAGATTGTCCCTCTCTGCAGTCTACCTGGGCACCTCCCTTCTGATCTGGCTGAACAGGGGGGGGGGGATACTTTGCTTGTGAATATCTCTTAAACCATAAAGGTTTGAGAAATAAGACTTATATTGTTCTTCATGTTTTTTAATGCCTACAAAATAAATAAAGATAAAACAAAGTAATACTATCCCTTTAAATACATGAAGGGATTCAACAAAGTGCAGGAGGTAAACACATTTCAAAGGAATAAAACTGTTAGTTCAAGAGGCCCTGGTCTAAAACTAGAGGGACAGAAGTTTAGACGTAATGTAACAAATGTTTATTTCACTGATGGGGTGGTAGATAAGTGGAACAGCCCCCCATCAGAAGTGGTAGAGGTTAATACAGTGATGGAATGTTAAGTGTGTATGGGATAGGAATAGGGCTACACAGAATATAAGACAAGACCAAGGACCAAACAGTGTTTGTGGTTTTTACAGTAGGAAAAATGGGAAGACTAGATGGGCAATGGTTGTTATCTGCCAACAAAGTGTATGTTTGTATGTTTCAGTCAGTCCTGGATGCCATGTCCATGGAGGCAGATATGACAGGTGCTACCAGTGTTTTCAAATTGAAACAGGCAGAGTGCATGAGCGTACATAACCCCAATGCATTGCAAAGGGTTTGATTACTGTGTTCACTAGGTGGAGTCTGTGTCTGGTGTTCCTGATAGTAACTGTCATGTCCACATCCATAGACAAGACATCCAGGACTGATTGCAGATGTTACCGATTGAACAAAGGCTCAAGGAAAAATTCATAAGGGCCATCAAGACTTGCTGGACATATTAAGGTAAGTTGGCTGTTATTATTAAAATGTGCTCTTTCTCCTTTAAAGGTTAAGTTGCTACAGATAGGCCTGCATCTCCTCAGAGCTCGGAACTGACTTTACCTGTCAAACGGCTCTAAGGATGCTACTGCTGTGAGGAGCAGTAGTATAACATGAACACCTCAGTACCACTCACAGTAAGAGAGTCTGAAAATTAACTATAGCAAGTCTAACACAAACCAACTGCACTGTAGGGGACAAATATAACATTTCACCACATTCCCATTGATTTAAATGTTTCTTTAAACCACTTCTAGACAGTAACATATAGTGAAACAATGCATTAGAGACATCTCTGTCATTCTAAGGATTAAACGCTCCATTTAAATCAGTGGGAATTTTTATTTGTTCCTTATGGTTCCTTTGGTTTGACCCAGAATTGTTCCACTTTTGTTTTGTACATAAGGTCTAGTGTGCTGATTGCTGTTGGAATACCTGATACAGCAGAATCAACGGACAGTGGTTTGTGGTTTAATCAATCAGCTAATGGACACAGTCACACAGTTACTTACTGCTATGTAGATGCACAGTCACACCACCGCTGAGGGCAAGGATTATATATATATATATATATATATATATATATATATATATATATATAGAACCACGGATGGCAATATTGGCACTGCAGAGATAGCTTATGCATTAGGTAGAGTAGGCCACATTTTGATGGATGCCTCAGCTGTTCTGGTCACATTAGGAGTCGGACCCATACAGAAGGAAAATAAAAAATGAGGTTGCTAGTTCTCAAAGAGTCCTTATTTTTGCAAAGACTCAAGAATGATCCCCTCAATCAGGGAGGGAAGGCCTTCTTACATTCTCCTTCTCCTGGCCATCTGAAAGGTTAAAAATTAATTTTATGGCCTCCATCGCTGCCCAGTGTGGTGGGGACTGAATTAAGTATCGACTGGAGGGTCATATGAGACACACACACACACACACACACACACATACACACACACACACTTATACATTGCACACTGCATTTCTTTAGAGAATGAAAGTAACACGGACTTGGCTAGTGGAAGAAAAGGATCCTCCCATTAGTGGGAGGGGCTATATATCCTTAATCCTTTGAGAACCAGAGGGGTATGCAATGCTTCTTCACACCCCTATGGCACTCAAAGGGGTTAATGTCCGCATCTTTTACAAGTTACAGTGATAGCTTCCAGTGTCAAAAAAGGACAAAATAAAATGACACATATTTAAAAAGAAAATTTTTTAAAATTACAATTTTTAACCCTTTGAGTGCCAGAGGGGTACCCCTATGGCAATAAAAGGGTTCAAAAGTATTAAAGAAAAGTAAAGTTATATAATGGAAAACAAATATGTTATATCATGTTTTTGGTGAATAAAGCAAGCATGCTGCCACTGATAGGGGAGTTTTCATTCAAAATGTATTAACCCTTTGAGTGCCAGAGGCGTACAGAATGCATTGCAAAGGGTTAAAGCTGAAATGTGTCTCTTCATTATGCAACAGCACCAACTGGTGTAGAAAAGGCAATTTTAAATATAAAATACTCTGTAGGAAAGGTTGAGTTATGGGCTAAGGCTCTCCATTGTAAATAATGTAAACAGCACCATCTGTTGACCACAAATGAAAATTGCAGTTTAAAGGGACACAAACATTTGGTTATATAATTTTAAATATCATGTACCTCTGTAAAATGTAGTTATTTTATATTAGATCCCTAAAATCTAAATCTAAACTTGCATTTTTAACGTATGTATGTATAGACTATACTTTATAGACACAAATAGGGCAATTGTTGGTACAGAGATAATACTTTTAACGTATTAAGATTATCACCCACTGTTCTTCTATTCAGAAAGGCTGTTACCCTATCACAGTCCATTTAAAGACAATTCAGACCAGTCGTTTCTTAGACACCCTATCAAGGTTCCTATGATAATGGCAGCCCTGGAAAAAGCAGAAATGGAAGCCTACCCCCCAGAAAGCATAGATAAGACTAGATTTTAGGCCTCAAAAAACAAAGAGAGGTTAGCATGGAATACAGGGTATTTATAAGCGTAGAAACCTAGGTTCTTTAGTGTTCCTTAAAGTGATAGTAATGTTTCCCAAAAAAAAGCAGCTCCGATTAATCTTCATAGTGTTTGGGCCATGGAGAGTGTTATTTCAGTACTGTCAGAGTTCTAGTTCAAGAGTAATTGAATGATAAAGTATCCCCCTCCTGCCCCTTTTACCTAGTGTAAGCTGCCTCCCCTCAGATGTGGAATCTGGTCTCTTGGCCGGACAGGTTACACCAACGGACAAACTTCTTACTGTGAACATAAAGAACACCCTGCCCACTTGACAGGTTTTTCAGGTTTTTCCGTATACTCACTAAAGATTGTCCCTCTCTGTGATCCATCAGGACAGTCTTGCTGTTCTGAGGTGAGCAGTGTTACATCAGTAAAAGGGGCAGTAGGAGGATACTTTATCATTCAATTACTCTTGAACTACAACTCTGACAGTATTGATATAACACTCTCCATGACCCAAATACTATTATTAATTGGAGCTGAGCTTTTTTGTGAAACAGTACTATCTCTTTAAATAAAAATGAGTTGCAATAAGTATATAGTAATATATATTTAAAGGCCAGAGGGGTGTACAATGCATAGCCTGGCAATGGATATGCAACCCTCTTGTCATAATAATAATAATAATAATAATAATCTTTATTTATATAGCGCCAACTTATTCTGCAGAGCTTTACAATAGGGGATAGAACATATAGAGATATTAAATAGTACAAATCATATGTGGAGAACAGAAGGATCAGAGGGCCCTGCTCACGAGAGCTTACAGTCTAGATGCACTAACCTGTCATAAAGATGTGATGCAGCGGAGATTACTTCTACAGTGATATCACTTCTCCAATTCCTATGTTATTCTGTAGAACCTGTGCACTAAGATCTCCAAAGTTGGAGAAGTCTTAGTGCATAGGTTCCATAGAATAACATAGGAACTGGAGAAATTATGTCAATGGAGAAGTCATCTCCACTTTATCACCTCTTTATCACAGTTTAGTGCATCTCCTTTCCACTTGAATGTGAGTGATGTCTTTATGAAGCAATGTGTTCGAGATATTTGTGGCATTCAAGGTTTAGAATAAAATAATTGTTAGTGCTGCTTCACCTTACCTGATGAAAGAAGTACAATAGCAATCACTAGTGATGAGAGAACTATAAGTATGATAATACCAAGCACTATTTTTAACAGAGTCTGCAAAAAAAAAAAAACATGAAAAAAGTTAACATCTCATTTCTATAGCAGTTTTATGTTATTGAAAATAACTGGTTCACAGACCTACACAACAATGCAAAGATTAGAAGCAGTGAAGTGAAAGGAGAACTAACACTTCCAAATAATTACCCCACCCCTTACCTTAATATATCCACAATACCCTAATGATTTCTATGAATTTTCCCTTGTGCTGTTGTTCAAGAGATAACATTATCAATCAGTTCTGGATGCCATGTCCATGGAGGCAGACATGACAGTTCCTGTCAGGACCACATAACCTCAAACTCTGATTGCGTCACATGGTAATATTATATAGGCTCATGAATTCAAGCCAAAATTAATCAAGGTGTGAACGAACACCTCAATGTGCAAGGATATCAGGGGGATTTTCTGGAGCATTAGCCATTCATGTGTTCAACACGGACCAAATCATATCTGGCCATCACTTATTCATCATTAAGCGATGCCAGCATAGATCTACCAGTTCTATTTTCCAGCTTCAAGCTGGTGGATCCCAGGGCCATTATATATATAATCAATAGAGGCAAACACACACTAATAAATAAACAAAAGCGCAACCACAATTTCTCTAAGTGCAGTATTTTTAGTTTGTTTAAGGAGTATTCAACTTGTAGTTCCCTCTCCCCCCAATGGGTTCTACTCACGTTACAGAGGTTTCACCTGCCTCTCAGTTAAACTGGCTTTCCTGGAGTATATAAATGTCACTTCCAGGCTAATGACTTTCCACTGGATCAAAATTAATGTAAATTTTGGAATGTTGTTTCCTGAGTTTCACCACACATTAAATGTCAGATATGTGGATCCCACTGGTGACTTTTGATCACAATTTTAATTTAAAAAAAACATGGAATATATAACCCTAACATATATATGTATATGGGGGTTATGAGGGATCTGTATTATAAAGTTTTAAAAAGACAACTTTAATTATATAAAAAATATATGTCTATAATATTTATTTAAAAGACACCATCAGACTATGGATATCTTCACTCACAGTGCTGGGGATCTATGTTGGTCAATTGCCTCAACACTTTTTAGGGTTAAGAACCAAGTCGTTCTGGATAAAGTTTAAACAACTATAAAAACAAATCAAAAACGCAAATGAAAATAAAAGTAAAAAAAAATATTACAAATATTGGGTTAACACCAAAATTAGGACTCAATATGTTACCCACTATGGGGATATACCTCTACGTATTTCGTGGCTCTTAAATATGCCACTTCCTCAGGAGTAATATTAAAAGTAACACTCACCATGGCATCCTATTTTTATCTTTTCCATTTTCGCGCCACATCACTGTGTGTATTTTCCAGCCTCCATTGCTCCCTGGGCCCACAGCAGTCTGAAACCGGAACTACAAATTACTTCCGCTTTCCACTATTGGAACGCGCATTCATCGCGTCCTTCCATCTGCCTGGGTCACATGATATAATTTGTCTCCTCCCTCCGTACAATAGCCCCACAGTCTGCATGACCTATAGTCACTTGGCGTTATCAAGGGCATGGATTTGTAAAGGACTTAATCCTCCAAGTCCTCCAGACTTCATGTATAATTGTCCTTTGTCCTGTGTTTGCATGTCTACCAACAAGTGAAAAGGTTTGCTATCTGTGCAATTAGAGTCTACAGAGGGAGGCCCACTATATGGGGCAGATTCTGGGACACACAGTGCTTATAGTGGCATGAACAGAAAATAGCACGAAATAAGGATTGCCATATTGATGTTAGAAAATGGGAAGAAAAATAGTAATGATAGTGAAGAGAAAAAAAATAAATAAGTAAATAAATGTTAAATAATAGATCATTGTGGAACTCTTCTATTATAGACAGGATGCTATGTCAGTTTCTGCATTCATATCTTCTTCTTTCATTGTATTCAGGGTGTATATCCAAAATGCCTCCCTATTGCAGAGTTTCTTATATCTACCTACACAGGTCTCAGGGATGTGTTTCATTCCTATAACCTGTAGATTTTCCAAACCTCCATTTGTAAAGTTGTTGAAATGTTTAGGTACCCCATGATTTTTATCCTTACATTTAATTTTACCTCAGTGTTCACTTATCCGTATTTTCAATGGTCTAATAGTCCGGCCTATATATTTACTTCCACATCTACAGAGCAACATATAAATAACATATGGGGTGTTGCAGTCAATATGTTGTTTAATATTATAACTTTCTGTACCACTGGCATTTTTGAAGGTTCTTTTATCATTAATCATATATCTGCAGTTGTTACATTTGGGTAATTTGCATTTAAATGTCCCCCTTGGTTTATTTACACTTGTGCTTGTTGTTGGATTCAGATTCTTCAGTCTACTTGGTGCTATATAAGATCTTAAGCTGCGGTTCTTTCTAAAGGTAACTCTTGGTTGTTTACTAATAATCCCTTGCAGACCTGGGTCTTGAAGAATCCCCCAATATTTTTTGAAAATCCCTTTGATTTTATATCCATATGAATTAAATTGGGTAGTGAATTCTAGATGACAGTTATTATCTGATATTGTTATTTTCTTTTTCTTTTTTAAAATCGTATTTCTGTCTAAATCTCTTGCTCTGTTAAAAGCCAAAGTCAGCAAATTGTCCTTATATCCTTTTTTTTTAAATTGTTCTATTAGGAATTTACCTTCTCTTTCAAAATCCCCAATATCACTACAGTTGCTTCTAATTCTATGTAACTGTCCAAAAGGTACATTAGTTAGCCACTTATGATAGTGACCACTATCCGATCTTATATATTGGTTAGATGCAACCGATTTCCTATAGATGGTATTAGGTATTTTTTGTTGGTTTCCAAAGGATAATTTTTGATCCAAAATCGCCTGTTGTTGTACCTGGACTGTGAATTTGATACCCCTGTTGTTGTTATTAAAATAATGTATCATTAAGTCAAGCTCATCCCATCTGTCACGGAGTGACTAGGAAATCAACACACTGACAAGTACAGATGAACTTAATATAAAACTTTATCAAGTAAAATAATGACAGGAAATAAGGAAACAGGCTTGTGGCAACAATTGACACAACAGTAGTATAGTAATGATGCGAAGTGGCAGTAGATAGTGACACACCTTCACGAGACCAGGGAGTAACAGTGGACCCACATTCCTCACCCTTCACCAGGTAGGTGAGCAGTAATGGAATGGCCCTTGGACTACAGATAAATGCGAGGATAGTGCGGGTACACCACATACACGGAATGAATGGAACACCTTCACAAGACCAGAGAGGAGCAGTGAACTCACTTTCCTCACCCTTCACTAGGCAGATGAGCGATAATGGAAAGACCCTGGGACCCACACAGGTAGATCGAATAACAGTGCGAGTGCTCCAAGTGTACAGCTGAATGTTACACCTTCACGAGACCAGGGAGAAACAGTGGATTCACTTTCCTCACCCTTCACCAGGCAGGTGAACAGTAATGGAATGGCCCTTGGACTTACACAGTAGATGTGAGGGCAGTGCAGAGCACTCCCACACACATAGTCTGCGGGAATAAAAGAGCGTACCAATACCAAGACTGGGTATACAATAGGCTGATAGCCAGTACTAAGGCTCAGTAAGGCAACACACAAACCGGGATGGCCACGGGAGGTCACACACATGGAATGACCGACAAAGATTCACTAACGGAAGCGAGCACAGAGCGGAAGGCACAGGCAACACGGAAACCAAACCGAGGCATGGAATGGTAAAGGAGTGCAACATCGGAGAGTATACCAAGAGGCAGCCAGTGGTCAAAACCGGATCGGGTAGTCAGACGTCGCCAGTAGTCGTAGCCGGATCGGGTAGTCAGACGTAGCCAGGGGTCAGAGCCAGAACGGGTAATCAGACGTAGCCAGGAGTCAGAACCAGAACGGGTAGTCAGGCGTAGCCAGGTAATACACAGGAACAGTAATGGACCAACACAGCAATAAGCTCAGGTACACCACGAAAGGGCAAAGGTAATGACACAGGCTGAGGTTTAAAAACCCTGACAGGTAGGTAGGTGGAGCGATGACCTCATCAACATGGTGACCTATAACAGTAGCGACTCAGCGAGAGCGACAGCCTGGAAGTAAATAATGTCGCTCTATGGCAATTCTGCAAGAGGCAATCACGGGGCACCTTGATACCGTCTTCCTCTCCATATAATTAAAATATCATCAATATATCGGCCATCGTATACAAGGCTGCCCCCTCCTTCCTGGCTTGTTAGCCAACCATTCTGGGATTCCCAGTGCCCCATAAATAAGTTGGCATACAAGGGGGCAAACCTTGTACCCATTGCTGAACCTTTTGTTTGTAAATACCAATGGTCTTGAAAGAAGAAGAAGTTATGTGTGAGCATGAACTCCGCACATTGTATAAGGAAGTCCTTCTGTGCAATGGGGATATCTTGGTCCAGATTAAAAAAATAGGCCAAAGCTTCTAAACCCTTTTGATGTTCAATGTTAGTATATAGGGCTTCGATATCCATTGTCACCCAAAGGAAATTATCATCATGTTCAATGACCTGTAATTTCACAAGGACATGTTGGGTATCACGTATATAGCTGGGAAGCTCAATAACATATTTTTTGTAGAAAATGGTCCAGATAAGCTGATAAGTTGGACGTCATTGAGTTTACTCTAGCTATAATTGGCTTCCCAGGAGGGTTTGTAATATGTTTATGGACTTTTGGAGCATGGTATAAAAATGCTGCATCGGGCTGCTCCACAAATATACATTTAAAGGGATAGTAATGTTTCATAATAAAAACAGCTCTAATTAATCATCATATTATTTGGACTTTGGAGAGTGTTATTTCAATTCTGTCAGAGTTGTAGTTCCAGAGTAATTCAATGACAAAGTGTCCCCCTCCCTCCCCTTTTACTGATGTCACACTGTTCAGCCTGAGCAGAAGCGAGGTGCCCAGGTAGACTGCAGAGAGGGACAATCTTCAATTAAGATAAGGGAAAAACCTGAAAAGCTTGTCAAGGGGGGCAGGGATTTCATTGTTTTCATAGGAATAAGAGTGTCCCCTTCTGTTATCTGTCCAGTCTATGGACTGCATTCCACATCTGAGAAGAGATTGTTTACAGTAGGAAAAAGGGGCAGGAGGGGACACTTTGCTTGTGAATATCTCATAAACCATAAAGGTTTGAGAGATAAGACTTATATCATTCTTCGTGTTTTTTTAAAGCCTACAAAATAAAATAAAGTTAAAACGAAGTATTACTATAGCTTTAAATACTTGTGTAGTGATTATTCCATGTGATTCTGCTCCTTTCAGAAAATGTTTTCATTTTGTGAGATATTTTTTGCTGGTATCTTCTTTTAGAGGCTTATAAAAATTACGGACTTCCAATAGTCTATATCCTTCTTGGATATAATCAACAGTATTTTGGACTATGATGAAACTTCCTTTGTCTACTTCCCGGATAGTTATATAAAAATAAAAACTCAAATAGAACAAATTCAAAAAGGAGCTCTTATAATAAAATACAACATCCTAAAATCATTCTGGAAAACAAAAATAAAGATATAAGCAATACAAATAAGGAAGAAACACTACACTCATCACAACATCTGATAGAAGAAGAAAAGAAAGGAGAGGTGAGTACTATTAATTTTTCCATACAGCAGGTCAACATTCCCTTCAAAAACAAATTTGAGCCATTGGAGAAAGAGCTCAAGGAGATTGAAGAGCTCATCCAACAAAAGGAAAAAAATTGGGAGCCAGACAAAAAATTGGAGTGAGAGAAAATAACAGATATTTGAGTAAAAGCCTTGAAACTCTTAGATCCTAGCAGTACAACACAAAATACACCTGGAACACGGAAGTAATTTGTAGTTACAGTTTCAGGCTGCTGCAGGCACAGGGAGCAATGGAGGCTGAGAAGTACACACAGTGATGTGGCGCAAAAATGGAAAAGATAGAAATAGGACGCCATGGTGAGTGTTACTTTTAACATTACTTCTGAAGAAGTGGCATATTTAAGAGCCATGAAACCCGTAGAGGTATATCCCCATAGTGGGTAACATACTGAGTCCTAATTTTGGTGGTAATTAACCCAATATGTTTAATATATTTTTTACTTTTATTTTCATTTGCATTTTTTATTTGTTTTTATAGTTGTTTAAACTGTATCCAGAACGACTTGGTTCTTAACCCTAAAAAGTGTTGAGGCAGTTGACCAACATAGGTCCCTAGAACTATGGGTGAAGATATCCATAGTCTTATGGTGTCTTTTAAATAAATATTATAGACATATTTTTTTTATATAATTAAAGTTGTATTTTTAAAACTTTATAATAAAGAACCCTCATAACCCCCATATACATATATATGTTAGGGTTATATATTCCATGACTTTTTAAAATTAAAATTGTGATCAAAAGTTACCAGTGGGATCCACATATTTGACATTTAATGTGTGGTGAAACTCAGGAAACAACATTCCAAAATTTATATTAATTTTGATCTGGTGGAAAAGTCATTAGCCTGGAAGTGACGTTTATATACTCCAGGAAAGCCAGTTTAACTGAGAGGCAGGTGAAACCTCTCTGTAACGTGAGTAGAACCCATCGGGGGGAGTGGGAATTACAAGTTGAAAACTCCTTAAACAAACTAAAAATACTGCACTTAGAGAAATTGTGGTTACGCTTTTGTTTCTTTATGCAGTAGATCAGGGCTTATAATTTTAAGTCCTTTGCTACTAGCCAGACTTGAAAAGTTACTCGCCACTGCAAGCCAAAACATACCCACCAGGGCTGAATTTCTACTCGCCAGGGCTAAATTTTCACTCGCCATTGGCTAGTGGCGAGTTAAAATTTTGAGCCCTGCAGTAGATGTTCTACACTGTATATCGGATTGTGACTGTGAAAGCCTACTATACAAAGCGGCACCCTGTCATCTTTCTCTAGGTAAGTGCAAAGAGACTGTAATTGAGTTCGATACCAGCTTAGTGTACAACTTTTCCATTTTTTCTTTTGTTTTTTTACAAACACACACTAATGCCTATGCTGTAGGCATATTTGTGAATGTATCTCCAGAATAGCACATTTCACCCCCCCCCACACTTATTTCCCTGCTTTACATATGCCATGTGGTCAAATAAAATAGATTATTGATGAATACCCAAAGGTATCCATCAGTGGTCACAGCAAAGTGCTGGAGAAGAGCAACATGTTTGGTATGTTGCTTCCCTTGCATTATGATGAATTTTGGACTCTGTCGGCTTCAGTTCAAACTGCTAGCAACTGTCATGTCCGCCTCCATGGATATGACATCCAGGACAGATTAAAGATATTATCTAGTGAACAAAGACACAGGGACAAATTTCACTAGGCCACTAGGATTTTCTGACTATAATAAATGGGGGGTGGGTTATTATTAGGATGTATTAGTTCTATTTTATAACAATGAGATATAATAATGACAGTGTGGGTGTTAACATGATTCTCTGCTAAAACCAGTGGTGTAACTATAGGGGTTGCAGGAGTCGCACGTGTGACTGGGTCCATCACTTCAGGGGCCGGCTGCCTCTTTCGATCCCCTCAACTGTTGCCCGCAATATGCTGATCTCCCTCCGGCAGACCAGCACTCTAGTACTGCAGAGCGCTGGGAGACATCATCTCCCAGCGCTCTGCATTACTAAAGAGGACCGCGCGGGAGAAGAGGTCTGTGTAGATGAAGGCACAGACCTGTCCTCTGCCACGCCACTGGACCACCAGGGGGTAGGAGATGGGGGCAATGTGGAGATTGAGGGGCATTGTGGAAGGGGCAATGTAGAGATTGCAGGGCATTGTGGAAAGGGCAATATGGAGACTGGGGGGGAGATGTGGAGATTGGGGGGCAATGTGGAGATGGGGGCATTGTGGAAGGGGCAATGTGGAGATGGGATCATTGCGGAAGGGGCAATGTGGAGATTGAGGGGCAATGTGGAGATTGAGGAGCATTGTGGGGGCATTGTGGAGATTGTGGGGCAATGTGGAGATGGGGGGCAATGTGGAGGTGGCCAATGTGGTTGAGGGGGGCCGATGTGGTCAGGGGGGCTCATGGCAATTCTTGCACCAGGGACCGTGGCTTCTAGTTACTCCTCTGGCTAAAACAGACAGTAGAAATTATTTTTTCCATGCAGTACCTGCTTAACACCAATTTACTAAGATATTTACACTGCAAATTCTCCTCTTTATGGTGTTTAAGCAAAGGAGAGGGTATTGGGGGAGAATATGGGCATTTCTTGTCCTCTGCTGCTTCTTTAATGCAATGTATTAACAAGGT
Organism: Rhinophrynus dorsalis; assembly: GCA_037306005.1. NCBI lineage: Eukaryota > Metazoa > Chordata > Amphibia > Anura > Rhinophrynidae > Rhinophrynus > Rhinophrynus dorsalis. Next base: position 203,289,093 of record CM074725.1, on the reverse strand, counting down.
ACAGAGGCAAGTGACGTAACTCTATTCCACTTCCCTGTGTATACTACAGGGAACAAGTCAAGGTCATTCTTGAGTGTTAGCCTTTGTGGAGTGTGTGTTCACCAATATATACTAAAGTGATCATATGCTCAAGGAAAGTTATAACCATCCTATATAATAATTCGCTAAGTTGTGTGTAACGCCCGACATGCGCAGTAGACACTGCTGCGCGTGCGGCAGTCATGCGCAGTACAGACTGCCCGCGCCGCGGCTGATACAGAGCTGGGCGCTCCGAAGGAGCGTCCAGCTCTGTATCAGCAGTGGTGCGGGCAGTCTCTACTGCGCGTGACTGCCCCGCGACCGGCTGCCAGAGGCACTGTGGCCCGGGTAACGGGCTGTTCAACTAGTACATATATATAATATTAGGTGATTGCCATTCACACTGTAAAATTCAAAAATAGATCCGGGTGCTACAGAAAATACTGAACAGATCAAAAATAAACTGTGCACTGATGGTCTTAAATGAAAACATATTTTACTTATATATAAAGTGCAACATTTCAGGCCACATGTGGGACCTATGTACATTTTATTTATATATATATGTATATATATATATATATATATATATATATATATATATATATATATAAAGAAAGAGAGAGAGATTGTGCATAACAATTTCTGTAAACATGTACCGGAAACTTAACATACACATTGCTGTCAAAATCTTTATAGAAGAGAAGGGGCACCCGAGGTGACTGTCCGTGACACAGTGAAGTGCTACAGAACCCTGGCTGAGAACCACTGCTCTAGTAAATACCCGGAAGTACAGACCCATGAGTAGTAAGACAGTATAGATATTGAGTTGCTCTAGTGGATTCATACATTCTCCCAATAAATTGAACATAAGGACCTTATGTATCAAGAAAATGGAGCAATTCTGGGGCAAATCAACTGAATTTTGGGAACAAATGAAAATTCCTCAAATTCCCATACATTTGAATAGGCCCTTTAAACCCACTGAATATTATAAAGGTCTGCAAGGAAAAATTCTCTAGCATTCAAGTAGTTAAAACCCCATTTTAATGAATGTTTTTTTTCCTGTGCGCCATAGCGTTCTGCAAAACCAGAAAAGAGTATCAGCTCTGGGGCAAACCAGTTGTACCATAGGGCAGACATAAACATTCCCATTAATGTAAATGTTGCTATTATTCAACTGAATGAGAGAACTTTCATGCACTGAAGGGGTTAAAACCCCATTTAACCCCTTAACAACCCATGATGTACATGGACGTCACGAGGTGGATGTCCCTAAAGGACCAACGACGTACAAGTTCGTCATGTGTTGTTAAGGGGTTAAATGGGGATTTAACCCCTTCAGTCACGGAATCAGACCAGCAAAAAAAAAAAAATGCTCCGCGGTCCTTAAGTGAGGGTTGCTTGAGTGCGAGGCCGGACCATAAGGGATTAAATCAAAGGAAATTTGGTGAATTTGTATCTGTTCCTCACCGTTATAACCCGATTCAACACAAAAATATCACCCCACGAGCATAAGTAGAACCTGTTGGGTCCTGGACTCTCTTGGATGATTGAAACAATCACAACTGTATCCTCTGAACCCCCTGTAGTTAGTGCAGTTGGTCTGTCCCAGAATTAAAGAGGTACCATCCTGGAGCTAATCTTAGAGGATAAATAAAATCAGTAAAATTAGTTTTCATTTAAATTTTGTTTTTAACCCCTTGAATGCTAGAGAGGTTTTGAAATGCGCTGGAGACCTCTAACATTCAATTTAAATCATTTGGAAATTTAATTTCTCCCCTGTGGTGCAGCTGGTTTGCTCCAGAGCCGCTGGTTTGCTCCAGAGCTCTTTATTTTATTGAATACAGCCCTATATACCATGTAATCTTTCATCACTAAAATCATCTGGCACTTTAACAAGAACATACCTTCATTTCCTAGGAAGTAAAGGAGATGATCTTCCTTGAAATTCTTTCCACAAGTAATAGTAAAAGAGAAAAAGCTGCCTGTTTCTTCAGTCTCCTGCAAAATCCTACACACGTTTCTCCATATTTTAATACCCTTTGGCAATCTACTCCTATTTTAAGAGAAATTAAAAACAGATTTTATGGGCGTTCTTGGCTTTGAGGTCAATAGTGGGTGTCTCCAGAGTGATTCAAAACCTCTGATTCCATGAAACGATTGCTAAAAGTCCCTCATACCAACATATCCTTTCATGACTCAACAGCATCACATGAAAAATGTGCAGATGTATGAAAACTTCATTTTAAAGCCCATAGGATTGTATCTGAAACCAGGCCCTGTTTTTTTAATTCTTTCTATAAACATACATGGATTTCAGCAAAGCACAGCAATCTTAAAGCGGAACAGTCACTTTGTAACAAATGGAGTATTTTTAAAGAGCTATTGAATTCATGTGTTATGCACAGGGTAAACTGAAAACTGCAGTTTAATGTAACAAAATGTGCATTGCTACATTGTTATTCATTTCCTAAACACACTACATTTACAACATCATGATAATTACTTAATCGCTTAGATGCTAGAGAACATGTATGTTAAAGTTTGTGTGTGTGCGTGAATGTTTGTGTGCGTATATCTGTGTGTCTGTGGGTATTTGTGTGTGTATATGTGTGTCTATGGGTTTTTGTGTGTGTTTTTGTGGGTGTATGTGTGTGTGTGTCCGTGTGTGAGTATGTGGGTGTTTGTGTGTATGTGTGTGTCTGGGTAGGTGTGTTTGTGTGAATGTTTCTGTGTATGTGTGTTTCTGTAGGTGTTTATATATGTGTGTATTTGGAATAATTTTCTCTTTAGATAACTCAAAAAAATATGGAGGGAAAGGGAGTGCAAAAAAGAAAATGGATGGGGAGAGAGCTAGAGTAATGGCGCATGCAGGCCACCACAAAACAACATCTCCATAATATAAACAAGTAGAACATTTAGCAATACAGGAGCCACAAAAATTCAAACACACCACCAAGTATATTAATTATTCATTATAATCTGCAACTGGATAGTCATGAAGCAATGGATGACTAGTTCCCCAGGTAGGTCCATATACTGAGAATTAATGGTAGGAAATCAGTTATCTGAGGTAGGGGAAGAAGCAGAAGAGAGGGAACTGCCAACCCCCAGCCCCTTTGTTTCCAGGTACTCTTGTACTAAACCTGGTAATGGCAAACTGTATGGAACTGTTTTGGTGGTAAACAGTAAGCCTTTCATATTATGGATTTCTGAGAGTCTGTTGATCCACTCCTCAAGATTGAGCTTTCACCTGTTTCCAGTGGAAGGGGATCAAAGCTTTAGGTACATTGAAGAGATGGATGGACAGAGGTTTTATGTATTTATGAACCAGAGTACTAGCATGATGAAGCAATTTGCTAGTTGGTCAGGTGGCACATCACACCTAGATATTTTTCTTGAGAGAGTAAGTCTCTTATTCTTGCAAGACAGTGTCAGCATGGATGAAAGATTGTTCCCTTGTCTCCCTCACACAGCAGGTATCTGGATGCTGGTGTAGACTTTGTGAACAAAAAGTGTAGAGTGATACCATCTAGTAAGCAGTTTAAAGTTGGATTCAGTGTTTTTAATGCTAATAGATCAATGGAGGGTAATGTAAAATATTTTCCTCCATTGATGAAGAGAAAGCGAGATAGTGATACTAAGTTCCTTATTCCAGCTTGTTGTGAATTTTGGCTAGTCAGTGGCCTCATGAGATGATAGTATAGAATAGACAAGTGAGATTGAGTTTAGGGAGCGTGTGTCTGAGAGACGCATTGATTCAAAAGGGTTGTTGTCCCTTTAAAGGAAGTTGGAAGGTGTAAGAAAAGAGAATAAGTGTTGAATATGAAGAAATAGTCAGTTGTCTGTTTTAGTGCAGTGGAATGTATCTTGGAGTAAAGATTTTAATGACAATGTATTGTTAGTAATTAGGTGTTTGACCAACAGAGATTGGATAGTGGTCCAGTGTTGTAAGAGTTGGGACAGGTGTCTGGGAGTGTGGATAAAGGATTATAAGAGATGAATGTAAGTGGACCTGGGTTAGTAAACATCTTAAAAAGTGTGAAAGATTTTTAGTACATTTGAGCATGGTAAGAAAGGTAGGGGAAAAGTGATCAGGCAACCTTGACATTCATGGAGATATAGCATAGCACAAGCAGGGTACCTGTAACCCTGATTTTAGATGAAGGGGTGGAGTACAGGGCTAGAATTTTTTTTAGGGGGAGTAGTGGATGCTGTAGCTGCTCCACCTCAGTGGTCTGTAGTATTTTTATTGGTAGGAATCTCTCCGCTACTGTTAGGCTGGTCCACAGTGGAAGACGGCCTACCCGATGGGTCACAAGGTGAAGGAGATCTCCAATCTTGGTGCAAGTGCACCCACAGACCAGGGCAAAGGCATGTAAACCAATAAGCTTCTGCAGCTGGTAAAACTGAAGCCAGCTGCTCCTGCAGCATACCCTCACCATGTTGAGAGGCAGCCACTCAAAGCTGCTGCAGGAAAGCCTACACCCCACTCATTTCTGCAGAACAAGGTAAGGAAAAAAGAGAAGGCACTCCATGGCATTAAAGAACTCTGTCTTGTTGCCTCACTGCAATAATGCACTAATACACTTTTTACTTCCATTAATAAAGTCCTAAGATCCAAAGACTGAAGCCCTTCATCAAGGCAAGACTGTCAAACTGATACAAATATGTTGTTATAGGTGATGTTCAAAATAGCTGCTACGGCTTAGATGGCTTAGTTACAAAGAGTTAGAGGCTCTCTCTGTTTGGGGATATTGGGGTTAGGGCCTTTCTTAATATTTGGGTGGTGGAGTTGGGGGGGTGGGCTCTCCAGGCAGACTCCCCTCTTTCCTTGATTTGGGGGGTCTGGGAGGGGCATCTGGTTCACATCACTGCCATACAAGATAACACTCTGTCGGGCTCTGGATCCAAGTTTATGGTATTTTGTACTGTTAATGCGCATCAATATTTATGTACATGATATCTATGCTGTGGAAGGAGGGGGGGTTCTTTTACTGATCTTACCTGCCATAGGTGATGTTGCAATACATGTTTTGCTACTTGGGGGGGCTTCATACTTATCTATGTCTCATTCTCACTAGGCCTGCCGCTTCTTCTCATCATCATTATTGGTTACCTGATTCCGGAGCCTAGAAGGTTGCTAATTGTCGGTTCCCTTTATTATATGGATATGCTCCATCATGTTCACTTGTCACAGCTTACCTTGATTCTAGCAACGCTCGGCGTCATTCCACGCGTCATCTGCAGGCGCAAGGCTTTAGAGTAAAGCAGGCCTCTGTTTTATGCCATGCTTCCTGTAGTCTCCTCCTTCCTACTTCCTTCCTCTGAGCCTGCTCCTTCTACCTACTTCCTGAGAAGGGGTTTAAAGGGCAGCTTCAATCTGACTCAGTTTCCCTTGCATTGTTGTTCCTAGCAGTTCTATTCTTGGGCTCTGTGTATGACCTGGCTAGTCTTACATCCAATCTGGTGCTGACCTGTGGTTCTGTCTGACTACTCTTTGATTATCCCTTTAGTGGACACCCCACCAGGTGCAGACCTGTGGCTCTGGCTGACTACCCAAACTGTGTATGACCTGGCTTGTCTGACTACACTCTCTGGTGCCGCTTGAGGTTCTGTCTGACTACTCTTACGTTTTTCCCTTGTACCTAGCAGACACCCTAATTAGTGCAGACCTGGGGCTCTGGTAGATTAGCTTTAATACTGACCGTAGAGGTGGGTCAGTTAATGCTCCATACTGACTGCAGGCGTGGGTCAGTTATTGCTCCATGCTAACTGCAGGTGAGTCAGAACTCCAGCGACATCGGATCAAGATCCTGTGTTCCTGTTTCTTGTAACCCTCTGCTTGTTCCTTTTGTATATATTGTGCACTACTTTTGTATTTTCAATAAATTTGCATTAACTATACCGTACTAACTCCTGAACATCTTTGGGAAACCGTGACATCACTCCTCGGGGGTGAGGATGTCTGGTGCTATGGTAGGACTCCAGTATGTGGAAAGCGCTCCCCTGGTGCGTGTTTTGGGGGGGCTCGTAGACAGGGCATCTCCCTCTCTGTTGTACATAGTTGTATGGGTACTAGGCTCCAGCCTATGTTGTTACCTGTCAAGAGTGTCTTAAATTTATTAATACCTACGTTCATTCTCTTCTTTTTCTTTACCTCTTCTCTCCTACTTTTTGTGCCTCTCCTACATATTTCTTTCTATACTCCACCTTACTCCTAGGGCCCCGGGTGCTGGACAGCCTGTTATTTGCTGCCTGCTTGTGGAGTCTACAGTCACATGTTCCATAACTACCCTGGGTTTTCCTCCATCTCTTTAAATCCACTTATGGCTCAGATTCCTACTGAGTTAATCCATTAAATCTCTCAAAATGTGAAAGGCCTAAACTTGCTGCAGAAGCGTTCTATTTACATAGATTTACAACTTACTTATAGGTTGTACCCCACAGCTTACTTGAGGTCGACTAAAGTCAAGAGGAACGGATTGGCTATATTGATACATAAACGAGTTCTGTTCTTGCACCGACAAGACACAGACAGCAGAAATATCTTCGTTAAAGGGATAGTAATGTTTCACAAATCAGAAGCTCAAATTAATCTTCATAGTATTTGAGCCATAGAGAGTGTTATTTCAGTACTGTCAGAGTTGTAGTTCAAGAGTAATTGAATGATAAAGTATCCCCCTACTGCCCCTTTTACCTAGTGTAAGCCATCTCTACGAAACTTGATTGCTCATCCGGCACCTCTTCCTATCCCCACTCTATATTTAAAAAATTTGCACAAGCTCTCCATTCCCACTGTTTGCTCGATGTCTGGAGACTTTTACACCCTGATGTGAAGGATTATACTTTGTATTCACACCCCCATAATCTTTGTTCTAGGATTGACTATATATTGTTTGCTCATCCCTTTACACACCTTGCTCAGTTTTAATTACTTTGTGCCGCAAACTAGTGTGTCAGTCTCCTATTATCTGGAGACTGGACGAACACCTTCTCCTGCAATCTGACTCTCAAGCTATGATCCACCTGGTTATGGAAAATTATATAAGAGAAAATTGCACTGTGAACCTTTCTCCACTTTCTCCCTGGGAAGCAGATAAGTATGTGGCCAGGGGGGGATCTGATAAAATTAGCAGCCCGCTGAAACAAACAGAGGAACCGTGATATGGAGGCACTCCTTCAGATATACAAGCTCTTGAATCTCTTCACAAAGGTTCATTGGCTGTGGCAGCCTTGCCTTATCTTTCTTGACTTTGCACCCATCTCATGTCCTTGTTAAATCTCAAAACTGAAAGCACCTTTCTATGAGTTCTGCAGTTGCACTTTGAGCACTGGAATAAACTAAGAACACTGCTTCCCCGGCAACTCAGAGCGAGATATCAACAGACCTATGTCCCCTCTATTTTATATTCTTCTGGCTCCATCACTCATGCCCCATCAGATATATAAGGGAAACCTTCCACTGTTACTATGAATTGTTATTCAGGAACAGCAATGCCGCTGATCCGACCCATCTACATGACATAAAGACACATATTCTAGCTGCTTATCTCCCTAGTATCGATGAACTTACAGCGAGCTCCCTTGAGACTCCTATCAGAGAGGAAGAAGCTTCTTCTATGATTCGATCCCTACCTTCTGGGAAAAGTCCAGACCCATACGGCTTCTCTCAAGGGTACTATAATACTTTGCAATCTTTTTTTAACTCTGCTCCTTACGAAAGCCTATTTGGTGCTCCCAGAAGAAATCGTAACTTCCCATTCATGAGATGCTCATATGATGGTTCTCCCTAAGCCTGGCAAAAACTTCCAGTACTGTTCGAGTTACATGCCTATCTCCCTGCTTATCCTTGACATAAAAATATATGAAAAAATTCTAGCCAATAGGCTAAAACCTATCCTCCCATCACTGATTCATTTGGACCAAACTGATTGGGCAAGCAGATATAATAGGCTGTTGGATAGATGGTATGAACAAAGAGATGGTGTGAGACAATGGTCCTTTGTCAGACTAGGGCTAGGCCATGGGTTCTTGTCCTAAAGTCAGGAGCAAATGGCCACTGTTTACCAGTAGACTGGCAGAGCTAGTGAAACCCAGGGGTGATATTTATTAGGGGACTCATCAGTAGACCAGAGACACAATGATTTAGCACTTGCAGTAGCTGGGGTAAGGTTCCTCAGCCTAGTCACCTCCAGAAATACAACCAAGATATGTATCAAGGAGAGTAGAATATTATATATTAGGAATATGCAGTGTATTCTGTACAGCTGGGATTCTTTTGTACATAGTCATTAGGTCTTGGGACTCTTTTGACACTAGTGCTTAATCAGGGAACATCCTAAGGGACACTAGTGCTTAATCAGGGAACATCCTAATGGACCAATTAGAGATAGTTCTTTAACCTCCAATCAGAGTCCCCATCTCCAAGCCAGGCAAAAGTTCTGAGAAAAAGAACTGCTCTAACAGCAGCAGACAGTCAATGTTCAAACAATACATTTTTGTCACACCGCAGGGGGCTTCTTGTCCAAACTCCTAGCAGTAACTGATGCTTGAGGCATCAGAATACTGTATATACGGGGATGTACAGCAAAATATGCAGCAGTGTGACACACTGGGTACATAATACAGAGCTCCTAGCAGGAGGGAAAAGGCAGTAGGTGTAGGAATCCAGTCCAGAAAGTCCTGCTCTGCTGTTATATGCAGCTTTGACTGTTTATCTTGACACACCCGCTCCATTCACCCCAGCTCTGCTATTACCTGTCTTCCAGTCTGTTTCCAGGACCCAACCTCTGAGGCCTACTTCAAGCAACCTTATAGATATCTGTATAGTGTTCCAGTCCTGAGATTCCTGTTTCCTGTGTATGAATTAGGATTTGTATTCTGACCATACTTGTTTGCTGCCAGTCCTGACCTCTGCCTCTCTAGGCCTGTTTCTGATTGCTGATTTGGATCCTGTGACCTTGTTTGTGAGCTCCTAGTCCTGTATTCACCTTTGTGAGCTACTTGAAGATTACACCACTCACTATCTTCACATCCTAGCTTCGCTCTCTAGCAGCTTTCAGCAGCACTGAGGATTTTTTCTGGCAATCCATAGCTACCCATCAACCAGCTTTTATCTGCAAGTGAATTGTACTTTTCATTCCCTGCTTCAAAGTACTTAGTGACTGTTACTAGTTGTTGTTTCCACATCTATTCTGCCTGGCAACCCCTATCAGCCCTACAGGTCCGCCTCCTGTCCTGTTGGCCAGCGTGACAGCAGGGAGCAGAGTGCTAGGCTTAATGGGCATGCTGGTTCCCCACCACCAACACAGTATACACAACATACACCTACTCCTTTTCTAAAGAATGGGGCCCTGCTTCTGTAAAGTGGGCATCAAATAGAGGATAGCAGAGTACTGGTCTTAACCTATATAAAATGGGCACTCTACTCTAAATCATAACCTGTAAAAAGGTCATTAAATAGTATAACAGAGACAGTAAACAAAAGAGGATGAAGCAAAGCCAGTGGAAGGGATAGGGGGAAATAATCGATATGTGTGACAAGGAGACAGGGATAGGAGAATGGGAAGGGCAGGCCAGAGACAATGATGGCAAAACAGAGAGAAAAAGCTAGGACACATAGAAAGAAAGCAAAGAACTCAGATAAAAAGAAGGAGGAACCATTGTATATAGAGAGGTACAGAATGTAGGAAGTAACAGAGAAAAGGAGCATGGGTAAAAAGAGAAGAAAAGGAATCAGCCCATCAACTGAAATGATTGGGCAGTCACTGTCACTCTGGATGCAGGAGCCATGTATTCCTCACAACTCAGTAATGCTACAGGAAAGTGGAGACATTATGATGCAAGCCATCTGAATCAAAGGAACAAATAAAACTCCTCGTATTGTCATTGATTGAATGATACTTGTTTAACCTACACATTTCAAGGTGTTAAAGCCCTGTTAAATCAATAGGAATCTTTGTTTGTTTCCAGTGCAGTTGGACAAAGAATCAATCCACTTTTAGTACATTAACCTCAATGAAACAATGCGGGGTTAAGTTATATATTTCCTAATGTAGAACATTTTCTTTACATAATCATTGGGAAAATACAGTCCAAACTAAGGAAATGCCGTGTGTTTGGAAACAATTACAGATGCAAAAAAAACCCACACTTTTGTATAATTTTCCACTTAAACTTTATTCACATTTTAAGGACCAAAGGGGTAAACAACACTTCAATTTTTGGGGGTACAAAAGTAATAAATGGGAAAGAAGTGATTTACAGAAAAGAAAAAAAAAACAAATATATATTAAATATAACATTTCAGTTTTGTGGAAAGCAGGAAATAAAGGGAAATGTGTGTGAGTATGAATAAAGTTGTTCAGAGCTGTAGTGTACAGGTGATTTGTAGACTTCCTCTTCCCTTTCAATTCGTACGAACAGCAGATACATGTAGGTGCAGTGCACCCACAGCATTCTCATTTGTCACTGAGTGTCTGACCACAGGATTAAACTGGTTCATTTCTGTAAAACAGGGACTGTTGGGAAGCCAAGGCTTAACCTTTTGAGTACCAGAGGGGTACACAATGCATTTCAAAGCAATGCGCTGCATACTCCTCTGGCGCTCAAGGGTCAGCCCTTTCATTGCACACCCCTCTGGCACTCAAAGGGTTAACTCTTTCATTGCACACCCCCTGGCACTCAAAGGATTTAAAAAGAAAAAAAAATATATATACAATGGTGCATATGTACAAATTTAAAAGTTTTTACACAAATCTTCATTGATTTAGAATGGTCTTTGAACCCCTTTAATACTGGGAAGATCTTCATCACATTGCTTCGAAATACACTGGAGACATCTCTAGCATCAAGAGGTTAATGCAATGCATTGGCTACCTCTCTGGCACTCAAGTGATTAAAAATCCCATGTTAATGAAACAGAATTTTACAATAGGTTGCGGTTAGTTTTCCTTGTGTCATGTGTATCTCTAATGTGCAGAGCTAGTGTAGAAGAAGCCATCCAAGCAAATCTATAGATTGTTGTGAGTTGTGGAGGTGCCCAGAGCAATCCGGGTGCCCCTGCACCAGACAATTGATCAGATATTATGGTAGTTGGTTTATTTATTAGCTTATATACTTGTCAGCCATTATTTATTTCCCTGGAAGCCAGAGAGGTCTCCAATACACTGCATAGCAATAAGATTCTGAACTCTCTAGGAACCAAGGAATTAAGAACATTTTTGTGATTCTGTTAAGGTTACTTTTCATGCCATGCAATGGTGTTCATCTATGTTACAGGGTAAGAGTGCATTCTATGCCATGCAACAGTGTTCATCTATGTTACAAGGTAAGGGTACATTCCATGCCATGCAACAGTGTTCATCTATGTTACAAGGTAAGGGTACATTCCATGCCATGCAACAGTGTACATCTATGTTACAGGGTAAGGGTACTTTTCATACCATACAACAGTGTTCATCTATGTTACAGAGTAAGGGTACATTCCATGCCATGCAACAGTGTTCATCTATGTTACAGGGTAAGGGTACTTTCCATGCCATGCAACAGTGTTCATCTATGTTACAGGGTAAGGGTACTTTCCATGCCATGCAACAGTGTACATCTATGTTACAGGGTAAGGGTACTTTTCATACCATACAACAGTGTTCATCTATGTTACAGAGTAAGGGTACATTCCATGCCATGCAACAGTGTTCATCTATGTTACAGGGTAAGGGTACTTTCCATGCCATGCAACAGTGTTCATCTATGTTACAGGGTAAGGGTACTTTCCATGCCATGCAACGGTGTACATCTATGTTACAGATTAAGGGTACTTTCCATGCCATGCAAGAGTAGATGGACCCAGAGATGTTACAAGAGGAGAAGGACAGGGGCGCCCTCAGAAACTTTTCCGTGTGTGTGTGGGGGGAATGTGTAGGCACATGTGTAGGGGGGGAGCGACGGCAAGCTCCGCCCTCCCCCTCCTCTCCAGATGCCTGTGTAGAGGGGTATGGCCATGGATGGGGCTAAGGAAGCCTAGCACGTCTTGCCTGTGTATGCCTGAGATATAAAACCAACCCTTCTTTATAGTCTGAATTGTTTTGCACAAAGTTCTGTCAAATTCACTTCAACCTCCAACAACAACAGTGAATAAAATCTAATTATAGCAAAAAGAGCTTGTGCACTCAGTGACACCCACAGTCATTTCTGGGTTAGAGAAAATAATTTGGAGAACCTTTCTTCGTCCTCCTAACGGACAGATTCATCCATTGTATTTAAAATAGGCATTTTATGCTCTTAATTTATTATAAAACTCTATTTACAATTAAAATATTTTAAAATTCCCACAAATAAAATATATAATTTATCTGAAAATCTTTTTCCTAATTGTCTGTTTTTAACTCTTTGTGTAGCAGTGGAGTATCCAATGCATTGCATATGAAGGAACTGGACACCCCTGTGGCGCAAATACATTAGCCTTTGCCAAAAGATTTACAGCATGAACTTGTGTCATTAAATAGCTGAAATATGAAATTACTTTTCATTGACTTATTACATCCAAGAGGTTTAAAGGGACAGTAATGTTTTAAAACAAGTTTCTCTTACATGACAGATAATATTCTCGTAATACCAGACGTGTAAATGTTTCCAAATGTTTTCAAAACTCTGGCTTTCTTAAATTGCATTCTGACCTTTCCAGTAAGATACAGCATTTTTATATCACCGGAGAAAGTTACAGAAATATAGTTGCAACCATCACAAGCTGAGTCTAAGGGTTTAATTATTGGAAACCCATTTAGTTGATAAGACCAGTTGGTATTTTGCATCCTCAGTCATCTTCATCACTAGAAGTGAGGGGTTCATCATATTTGAATGCTGGGAATTTAATCGGGAGTTCGCTCCACTGGGTGTACGTGTCCTTGTCTTTGGCAAGTTTCTTGTTTTCATATTTAACGACAAAGTTACGGATCTTCAGGCACGGTTGTTCAATGCCTTTGTGCATCATCATTGTTCCCCATGTCTACAGAAAAAAAAAAAAAAACAAGAGGGGAAATGTTTCATGTTGCAAATGAGACTTTTTTTTTATACAGAAATTTTTTCAATATCTTTTTTTTTTGCTTTTACTGCTGAACAATGCATTGGATACCTGTCTGACACTCAAAGGGTTAACCCCTTGGATGACAGAGCTACAATGCATTTTGTTGGAGCTCTCTCTAGCATCTAAGGGGTTAACATTAGATTTCGGAGCTGCTTTGCCGTAGAATTGCGCCACTTCCTCATTCATGCATACGCCTCACTCTGGCACTAAAATAGTTCCAACATTAGCTATTTTTTATATGTAGAGCTACCAATAAAAGCAGCTCTGATTAATCTTCATTGTATTTGGGACATAGAAAGTGTTATTTCAATACTGTCAGAGTTGTAGTTCAAGAGTAATTGAATGATAAAGTATCCCTCTTCCTGACCCTTTTACTGATGTAACACTGCCCAGCTCAGAGCAGCAAGACTGAACGGATGGATCGCAGAGACGGACAATCTTCAGTGAGTATAAGGAAAACCCAGAAAAACCTGTCAACAGGGCAGGGTTTTCATTGTTCGCACAGTAAGAAGATTGTCCCTTGCTGTGAGCCGTCTGGTCTCAAGACCAGATTTCACATCTGAGGGGAGGTGACTTACACTAGGTAACTAGTTGAACTACAACTCTGACACTCTCCATGGCCCAAATACTATGAAGATTAATTGGAGCTGATGTTTTTGTGAAACATTACTATCCCTTTTAAGCAGTGCTCTGTAAAGATCTTTTCAGGACCTACAATGCCAGTTGCTAAGCTGCTGGGATATATGAACCAATAGTGTGTTTTGGTTTAGGCAGCTCCAGGGACTAAAATCATTTAGTCTGGGTACTCGCACTTCAATGGTAAAGGACTAAGACAGTGCAGGTTTTGGGGATATTCTTAACCCTTTGAGTGCCAGAGGGTTAAGCAACGCTTTGCATAAGGCTCTGGCATGCAAAGGGTCAACTTTGCATCGAGATTAATTAAATTGGCACAGTCATTTTTATTACAAGATTTTTGCACAACCAGGGATAACCCCAAAACTGACCCTGCGGTTAAGCTTCCCAGATTATCCCTTTAACCCTCTGAGTGCCAGAGGGGTGTCCAGTGCACACCTCTCTAACAATTAAAGGGTTACAACTGGATGCACATGCAAAAATGTTTGCTGCTTAGGTACATGAACACATCTCAGCTCAGTAATAACTATTGTAGCCCTGATTGTTGGTGTAGTGGAGGCATCACAAACCCTGACAATCCCAGACCAGGACCACTATCAAGGAGGGCCTGATGGAAGTAACAGGCCACACAGTCAATGTCACGAGGTAACTGAGAAAAGCAACACTAAAGACAATGGGACTGGCTTAACATCATACTGCCTCTGGATTGGCTGGAATGAGCCGTGTCTTGTACATCCCACCAGTCAGTTTTACAAAATTGCCTCAGCCTCGCACTACTGCCGAAATTCATTAGACTGGCTTACTGCTCCTGCACCATCGCTTGGTATAAGCAAGGCGTGTGATGTCCTCCAAGGGCAGGATCAAGCATTCTCCCCTTATTGCCATTTTTACCAAGTGCAGGGCAATGAGCCATTTATGGGCATTTGGGGGTATTTCTTTCCTAACACCATTTGAACCTGCATGCTATAGGGCTGGCATACAAGGATTGCTGGAATAAACCCCTTGAGGAACAACTGGGGTGTGAAACACTCTGCAAAGCAATGAGTTGTACACGCCTCTGGTCATGAAGGGGTTAAAGTCCAATGATGGCAGAGATTGTCCGCCGGTATGCAATACTGTGCTTATACACAGTATTTCCTGGAGGCAGACCTAACATTGGGGAAGCATATCGTGGGCTGGGTATAGGAGCTAGTAGTGATGTAAAAGATGGATGTGTAATTTGCTATAAGGTGGGCCTGAGGGTGGGAGCTGGGAGGCTATTTAGGGTCTGGGAAATGGTGCCATGTAGGCATAACTGTTTAGCTGTGCAGCAGTGTTATTATCACTGGTTGCACATTCAAGTTGTAAAAGCATCTGAAACGGATTGTTTCAGGAATGTAAGTTACTGTATTGTTCAAATTTGAAGTCTTAAGTGTAACACGTGGGATTGTGTTAATTCTCTCACGGCTTACAGTGCTTTTGGTCCCTGCCAATGTTTAAACATTGTCAATAAATTTTGGATATACTTGTTAAACTAAGTGGTTAGGGCAACAGTCTTGGTAAAGATGGCTCCAGTACTATGGTCACTAGTATAACAGAGTACCCATTGAGCTGCAGCTAATGGGCATACCTGAGAAAAGAGCCAATGCTGTGGTCTCTGAATTATTAACCCATAAAGTTCCCCAGAATGCAGATTTCAGGCGATATATCCCTACTTTCTCTAACCAGGAGGAGGTCTTATTTCTTTAAGGAGCCAATAACATGCTGTAACTTAGAGTTTTCACTGCCTGAACACACAAAAGGGAAACAGAATGTATCCTTTTGCCTTTCTACTTGAAATTGCAGCAAATTAGAAATTAAATGAGCACTGAGAGTTGACAGGTATGCTAATGGGGAACTGGATGTTGGGTTAAAATTATGAATGGGTCTGAGCTTAGACTTAGGGTTGGGGTAGGCCAGGTTTCGACCTACAAGGGTTTATGTTTTTGGTAAGGGCTAAAAGTAAGGGGTATGAGGAGTTAGAATGTTGTTAACATTATAACAAATAGAACTGTGGCCTGCTTTCACCCATTCAAGTGTTTTGCTGTTTCCTTGGTGAGGATTTCCCTAATGCAGCAAGATATATAGTTCATATCCCATAGTTCAACCACAGGTGTTAAAGACTAATACCAGAGAGCTACATAGACGAATACTTACCCCAGTGTTGTTAGCAAATCATATAGCCTTATTATTGCACAATATCACTTTCATATGCTTCTCTTGAAAAAAGCAGAGCATTTTAAGAATCCAAATATACAATGACTCATGTTATACTTACTTTTCCACAGTCCTTGCAAATTATTTCACCATTTATTTGGTAATCTGCAAATTTTTCTTGCAATGCTTTATTTTCCCCTTTTCTATAGAGTTCTCTAAAATAAAATAAAAATAACCCATCAAAAATATTACAAGTATATCTCAGTCTTTTTTTTGGCCAAGAAACACATTTTTTTGGTTGGTTGGGCAAACACACCTTCCCTCAGCTCCCCCATTCAACTTCTTACATTAATACCATGCCTGGGGTGTATAACAGATTGCAAAATAATTTGCTACATACTCCATTGGTTCTCAATGGGTTATGTTTTCCCTTAACCCTTTGAGTGCCAAAGGGGTAAGCAATGCATTGCTCTGCAATGCTTGGAGTACGCCTCTGGCACTCAGAGGATTAAAGTTGGCCTTTCACTATAAGATAAGTTTCTTTTTAGTTTTAAAGTGTTCGTAATGTCCAACAAAAACTTTTTTTGCATTTAGAAGAGCTTAAAAAGCTGAGATAAATGCAATGGTTTAAGAGATACAGGCATTTAAATTTCGCTGTCTCCTACTGACAGCTGTAAAGCTGTTAGCAGGAGATTCGTGTCGGTCAACACGGAGGCGCTTGAGAAGTGCTGGGATCTCGTTACTTACACGGAATCCCTTCATTGGAATGGTCTAAAACGTGTGCCTAGTGTTCAAGCACACATTTTAGACCATTCCAATGAAGGGATTCTGTGTAAGTAACAATATTGCAGCACTTCTCAAGCGGCTCCGGGCACACGTTTTAGACCATTCCAGTGAAGGGATTCCTTGTAAGTAACGAGATCTCGGCACTTCTCAAGCGCCTCCGTGTCAACCGACATGAATCTCCTGCTGACAGCTTTACAGCTGTCAGTAGGAGACAGCAAACTTTAAAGGCCTGTATCTCTTAAACCATAGAGGTTTGAGAGACACGTTTTTTTGCATTTAGCTCAGCTTTTTATGCTTTTTTTTTTTTGTTGGACATTACTAACACTTTAACCCGTTAACGACATGTGACATACTATGACCGTCACGGTCCTTGAAATACTTAAGGACCGATGATGGTCATAGTACGTCACGTACTTTTTACTTACAGCGCTCTACCGGGAGCGCTGTAAGTAAAAGTAGGGCCTGAAATTGACAGCTCCAAGACTGGAGCGATCTCTATCAGGCCCCAAAGTGACGCGCTGATACACGCAACAGGTCACGTGTACCGGCGCATTGGCGTCGATCAAAGCGGTTCTTATGGGACGGAAACGTCCCAGGACCACCGGTTGCTAAGGGGTTAAAGAGAATTAAAAACTGATAAGTTACACTTTATTTGCTGGTGGCACTTTATGCAAAACTAGTTGAAGAGACAGTGCCACCCAGCAACGGCCTCAGTGCAGTCAGGCACAGTAGAAACTGCCCACGCCGTGGTTGATATGGAGCGGGGCGATCTGAATTCTGAGCACCCCGCTCTGTTATCAGCCGCTGCGCGGGCAGTCTGTAGTGCACATGACTGCAGCGCGTGCAGCCTTCTCTACTGCTCATGATGGCTTCTGACAAACACACATTTAGCAAATTATTATTTAGGATAGTTTATGTGCTGGGCCGATATTAACATACACCGTACTATGAAAGGATCCAGAGAGAACACACATTTGGCCTTGAACTGAACTGATTAACATACTGTCCGTGGAATTATCATAAAATGCTACAATGTCTCTTCTAAATATAAAAGGAGAATTTCTCAAAAACAAATTATTTTAGCCCTTTGATTGCAAGAGAGGTAGCCAATGGACTGCAAAGCAATGAATTGGCTGCCCCATTGGCACGCAAAGAGTTAAAGAAAAATGGGTTGTACAACATATACGACATGGAGCTTTGACACCAGTGAATGTCTAATGTTGTTTGGAAGCAATATAAAATATCTTGCCTCAGACTTGCACTACTGCCAAAATGCATTAGAATGGCTCATTCCTCCTACACCACTGCTTGCTCTAAGCACGGAGGAATGTGATGTCATCCAGGGGTGGGGCGAGACAGACAACTCCCTGGTGCTCCCCCCCCCACACCTCCAAAGCACTTCCACTGTGCAGCATACTCCCATATATAGCTTCTCACGAAGCTGAACCCATTAATAAAAAGTTAGTTTAAAATAACGGACCATGACTAGGCCCTCTACTTTAATAGGGGGAAACAAAGGAAATTTGCATAGTTCAGGGCTGCACAAGCTACAGCTAGGATCTGGCTAGCCTACTTTAAACACTATTAAGTATACAGAGTTAGGAAATACATAATATGAAAGGAGTAACATACTAGTTTATAAAAACCTGTACCTTATAGGGTTTTTCCTGCAGAGTAAAGCAAGAATACTACCAATTCTAGTTATTGTGTTATTGAAGCTTATAACTGCTCAAACTGTGAGAAAGTAATGAATCTGTTATCATTGACTCATTTTTCCCATAGAATGCATTAGAATAACTGAACACCAAATGAACTGTAGGTGAAATGACTGGACACAAGGAGGCACTGTTATTGTAAAAAAAAAAAAAAAAAAAAAAAAAAAAATACTTGCAATACCTTCATTTTACTCTACAGGAAAAGCAAACCAATACATATTTTTTTCGTATAAAAAGTTTACATGTCCATTAAAGCACATCATGTGTGATTTAATACTATGTAACAGTTCTGGGGGTCTAGGGAGGTGTGATGTTCCCTTTAACATCCATAGAACAAAGAGGATGTACTGAGAACTGTAACTATTCTTGGACAAAACAGGTGTGTTATAAAGAATTCCCATTGATTTTAGGGGAATTTTAACACCTTAAAGTCTAGAGAGATCTCCAGCATTCAAAGGCGGAAAGCCTCATTTAAATTAATGGGATATTGGTGTATATTATTTACCACCTATGATGCAGATAGCTTGCTCCAGTTTATCTTAGTATACCAGCCTGAATGAGATTCACATATTTATAACCAGAGACACTTACTTAAAGTTTTCTGTCGTATTCACATGGTGCATGTTATCAATCACATGAATGTCACTTCCACGGCAAACCAGTTTGTTGCATTTCATACAGTGGAAGGTTATCACTGATGGATTACTCTGATATTCTTTGTTTTTCTTTTTTTGTTTCTTTACTCTTTTCTCGATTATGCTTTGAGTTTGAAATTCATCAATCTACAAGTAAAAATAAATATCCCATCATTGCTGCATTATTGCTTTTACTCATCCTCAGAAACTGTAGTTATGGTTGAATTATGAAACCTTAAATGGTGGACTTAACTTTTTTTTTTATGAGAAAAGTACATTAAAATGCTTTTTTCTGCCAAATAAAACAAGAACACTCCCTAAAGTGGGAGATTTTTAATTGAAAATGTATTTCAGTTTAAATTTGCTTACAGAGTGCAATCCAAAAAAGTTTTCTATTGGACACTAGTTGGCGCTGTTAATGAAAAACTAAGTTATATCTGTAATAACTATAGAATTAAAAATATTCCAGCTGTGTGAGTAACCTTGTTTTACTCAGCAGGAAAAGCACTACACAACGTATGTTTTTCATAATAAAAAGTATACTTCTCCTTCACCTTGTCCACAATAAGTATATTTTTTATTTGGTGAACCTGCTAAATAGAGAAGGGTTTTTCTTCACACTGTGGCTGACAGCGGAACAGTAGCAGATCAGCAGAAACATGGCAGAGTAGACCAACTTTACAGAAGTGAGCACAAACCGTTCTTGTTTATAGTATCTGCATGTTAACCCTTTAAAGACCAAGCAGGTGTGCAACATAATGCTTCACAATGTGTTGCATACCTCTCTGGTCCTTAAAGGGTTAACTTTCCTATTATGCCTAATATTCTAATTATATCTAATTGTTTCTCACAAGTTTTAGTTGTGTTCCAGAAGGTAAATGTTCTAGATACCATATCGGCTGTTTAAAAAAATATAGCATTTCTTCTATTATGCACAAATCATAAATCCCTTTCAAACGTTGTTAAAAAAACATGTTGCACGTGGTTTATTTTTACTAGTGCATCGTCAAGTTTCAACCACCTTTCTGTCTATATCAGCTATATCCAATAAGAAGAATACGATTGGCAAGTAGATCACTAAGTGGTTACACTGGATACCTCTCTATCATTCAAGCCACATTTAAAATCAATGGTAAAATCAATGGTAATTTGGAAAATTTCATTTGTCCTTTATGGTACGGTTAGCTTTCCCCAGAATGACTAGGGACATGGGAGTAATTATTTCTGATGACTTAAAGTTAGGCAGACTGGGGGGAATGCAAGCAGGGTGCTGGGTTGTATAGCTAGGGGCATTAGTATCAAAAAGAAGGAGGCGGTTTCGCCACTCTACAGATCAATGGTTAGACCTCAGCTAGAGCACTGCGTACAGTACTGGAGCTATTCTGGAGAGCGTTCAAGGGAGGACTACTATAACAGCGAATGGTTTACAGGATAAGAAATATCAAGATAGACTAAAGGATCTGAACATGTATGTCTTGGAGGAGAGAAGAGCGAGAAAGGGGATTTGATAGAAATATTCAAGTACATAATGGGATTCAACAAATACAGGTGGGAAGTACATTTCAAAGGAGTAGACAAGAGGCCATAAAACTAGAGGGACAGAGGCTTACATGTAACGTAAGAAAGTATTACTTTACTGAGACGGTTGTAGAAAAGTGGAATAACTTAACAACAGAAGTGGTAGAGGTTAATACAGAGAATCTATGCATGCACGGGATGGGCATTAGGCATAAGACAAGACCAAAGATCAAATAAGGTTTATACAGTTGGAAAATGGGAAGACTAGATGGTCAAATGGTTCTAATCTGCCGTCAAATTGTAGGTTTCTATTACTGGCAGATTTGTATTAATGGTGCAACTCTGGGGAACCCACATACATATGCAGTGTGTCTGCCCCAAAATAATTCTATGAAATCTGTTTGCTGTATCTGGTGGATCTATCTGGACCTCACTCACGGTTGAAAAAGCAAGGACCATATATCATCGAGCCACTGAAACCATTTCACATTATGCCGTTCGCCACTTGTTGAATTGTGGCCATTGGTGTAATTGTTACTTTTAATATGAGATTAATGCAGAAAACATTTGTCCTTTATAGTACAGTTTGCTTACTTGAATTACTAGTTTTTAACATAGTTTTACAATACTTTGCATGTTTTGGTCCAGGGTTTTTCTATATAGTCAGGCAATGCAAGCCTACATATGTGCATGTTTGAATGTTATGGTGAGGGACCTTTGACAACTGTTGGTAATAAGATAGATCTTGTTCGAATGATTATGAAAAAAGTATATTCCATGTCTAGGCATCCCAGGTCTAAAAGAATAATAGGAGATACAGTAAAAATATCTCAATAAAATGTTTCATTTTCCAGTGTTTTAATTAAAAATAAAAAAAAATCCTCTGTACATGGAAAGTTCACATAACTTCCTACCATCTCACAATGGAAGGAAAGAGTTTTACAGACTTTTCCATGAAAAACAGTCACGTTAGGAAACATATATTATGACTCTGGCCTTCCTTGGACTGAAAACAGAGACTGCGCTAAACTCCTCATATACTTCTTGGTAACTCGTCTCCCAAATTGCTCTCTATCTTCTATAACATGACCACAGTCCACCATTATACTCCCTCCCTCCATTTCACATTGCCTTTTCCTCATTTCTCCATTTTACCCTCATTGCTAACTGTAAGTGAAGTAAAACTTTAAGAAAAAAAGTAAACAGCAACGACAACAACTAAAATATTTTCTAGGGTTTTTCAAGCGGAGTAAAACAATGACAGTCTTACTTAGGAGAAGTGCTGTCTTCTATTGGGAAGATGAAACAATGGCTACAGCTCTCCAATGAATATGACAGTAAGAGCTCCATCACATAAAGACAGCGTGCTTTATTCAGGTTATTACAGTCCAGCTGCCGGCAGGGGTGGTACCCTTGTTTTACTCAGCAGGAAAACTATGCAACATATGTTTTATTCATAATAAAACACCGCAGATCCTTTAATAAAGATCTATAGCCTGTAAGACAAGTACAGAATTAAAGCACACAGCACATGCTTTAAAGGGATAGTATTACTTCAAAATTACTATCCCTCATATTGTAGCCCTTAATAAACTGAGTTAAATGACACCAGCTGCATCTCTCAAACCTTTATGGTTTAAGAGATAGTCACTTTCAAAGTTTCCTCTCCCCTGCTGTCAGCGTTCTGCTGCCAGCAGGGGAATCCAGTCTCTGAATCAAGAGGAGGCTCTTCAGCAGAGCTGATATCTCGTTATGGAAGGAAAAATGATTCATTGAAACAGTCTTCTACGTGTGCTTGGTAACCAGGCACACGTAGAAGACTGTTTCAATGAATCCTTTTTCCTTCCATAACGAGATATCTGCTCTGTTTAAGAGCCTCCGCCTGTCCCGGGACCGGAAACTTTGAAAGTGGCTCTCTCTTAAACCATAAGGGTTTGAGAGATGCCGCTGGTGTCATTTAACTCAGTTTATTAAGGGCTACAATATGAGGGATAGTAATTTTGAAGTAATACTATCCCTTTAATGTTGAAGAAAGTCAAGATGGGGCTGGATTTCAGGTGATAGTAATGTTTCACAAAAAAAGCAGCTCTGATTAATCTTCATAGTATTTGAGCCATGGAGAGTGTTATTTCAATACTGTTCGAGTTGTAGTTCAAGAGTAATTAAATGACAAAGTATCCCCCTCCCATCCCTTTTACCTAGTGTAAGTCACCTCCCCTCAGATGTGGAATCTGGATGCTTGACCGGACAGCTCACAGCAAGGGACAAACCTCTTAATGTGAACATAAGAAATACCCTGCCCCCCTTGGCAGGTTTTTCCTTATGCTCACTCAATATTGTCCCCCTCCCATTATTATTCTTTATTTATATATCGCCAACTAATTTGACAGCGAGTACAACAGGGAATGGACATACAGAGATATCAAATAGTACAAATCAAAGGTGGTGGACAGAAGGGTCAGAGGGCACTGCTTGTGAAAGCTTACAGTCTAGAGGATCCGGACAGTCTTGCTGCTCTAAGGTGAGCAGTGTTACATCAGTAAAAGGGGTGGGAGGGGGATACTTTATCATTCAATTACTCTGAACTACGACTCTGACAGTACTGAAATAACACTCTCCATGGACCAAATACTATGAAGATTAATCAAAGCTGCTTTTATTGTGAAACATTACTATCCCTTTCAGTAAGGGGCAATAAGAGCAGCTTACCTTTAGGTGTTAAATCAATGATCAATCATATTTTCCTTCCTTGATAGGCAGGGAAAATACAATAAAAATGGCATTAATTGTACCATCCTAGTGATACCTACATACGTGTACAGAGTGTATCTGCCCCCCAAAAATTCTAAGGGATCAGTTAGCTGTACCTAGTGGATGGAATGGTGGATCTGTCTAGTCCTGATGAATAAGCAAGGGCTATATAGGATCCCGCCACTGAAGAACAGGCGAAAGGTTAACTCACAAAGAAATCCTTTGATTTATTCGCACATTATGCCATTATTCACTTGATGAATTACGGCCTTTGATGTAATAGTTACATTTAACCATTTGAGTGCCAACACATTGAGAAGCAATAAGTTACGTAACTCTCTGGCACCCAAAGGGTTAATAGGAGAGTCATGCTGAAAAACAATCTTAAACTGTATCAGAAAATAAAAAATCCAGACCAGCAATACAGGCAAATACATTAGGAAAATATTATATTACTTGTGCAAACAGTTATAGTCACCGCATTACCTTCTCTTTATAAGCTGTGCGATCCATTTTTTGCACTTTTGTAATAGCTTTATGCATCATCTCTTCCCTGTACACGTTAACACTATCACGCTCAGCAACTCCTGATGAACTGGATGCCAACAGCACATAAGAACTGTCATCTGCTCTGGCTCGACCACGGGCCTAGTAATTTTGAGAAGCATACTAGTTTACACGTTAAATGGCAATAGCGATGTTTCAAACAAGGTTAGCAATGCTGAATTACTTAAAAGAACTGGAGCAAACCGATTTGACCCTAGGGGACAAAAAAAAAGTCCATTGATTTAAATGGGGCTTTTAACCCCTTGAATGCTAGAGAGGTCTTGGAGACAAATTTCAATTGATTTAAACCTTTGAATGCCATTGCAAAGCAATGCGTTGAGTACCCCTCTGGCACTCAAAGGGTTAAATTGGAGTTTATGGCAGTTTGCTCCAGAATAGCACCAGTTCCTATCACATTAGATTCAGTGACCAGTTTCAGTCTCCGTGAAGATGAACGCAATTGTTTCTCTTGGTACTTTTTTCTTTAACGATCAGGCTGGGGATAGAGGAGGCAATGAAATGAAGATTTTTTGTAAGAAAGTGTTTTTGCGACAATTAAAAAAAATAGTCGGAGACGTTTTCTATTTATAAATCAGCCCATGTCGCAAAAATGACAGTTACTTTTTGTAATTTATCTTCAATTAAAGGTGTTGAAATAAAAGTGTTTTTTACAAAAAAAAAAAAAATCCCTTGCTTTATTTAAATCTGGCAGATGAACACCCATTCTAGGCCATTTTTCTGCACTAAAAATATGTATTATTTCAATTGAGTATGCCGATTTTACCATAAGGAAACATCATGACCTCCAAATTATAACCTCCCCCATAATCTGTATTTGTTTTTGGTTTGTTTTTGTCAGACTGAAGTAGAGAATGCACATTTAGCAACAGATCACATAGACTGAATTGTTTTTGTTATATTTCGTTTTATCGGGTGATATTAGTTATAACGAATGCATCATCATCATAGAAAACAAACATTTGTATTTAAAGCTGTGAAACTAAAACTTGTATGTGTAGTAAACAGCTACTAATTAATACAAGGTGTGATGTACAGGAGATAGCTTCTCCAGTAAGAAAAATTCTCCAATTCCTAAATTATTCTATGGAGCCTATATAATAACATCTCGCCAACTTGAGAAAGTTTAGTGCATAGGCTCACAGAAGAGAGTACCTGCTTTTGTGACCTTCTTTGCATGATTAAGCAGGCTGTGTACCAGCTTGGCACTGGCCCATCCAAGCATGCAGAGGTCACAAAAGCATATACATAGACAAGAAAACAGAAAAAAAATCACCTAAGTGGACCAGGGCAAGTGACATCAGGTAGGCTTCTGTGCAGGTTTGTTTTTGCATAGATGCCTGTACGATTATGTGTAATATTTATATCTATATATAAAAAAGAAGACTTTGTGCCTGGCAAAACACACCCAGGAGCGGCAGTAAGGAGGAGTTACTGCTTCCATTGGGTGATTCAATGGGGGCGTGATTTTCACAAGAGTTGCATTGGCCGAAGGCCACTGCTACTCTTGTGAAAATCATGCAGGGAGTTGGCCCGCCCCCACTATCCAGCCCGCCCACCACTATTCAAGTGAGGGAAAAAACAAAATGGCTGCCACACGCTCCTACACCACAGACACACACACAAGCCCCAGAAACAAACACAAGCCCCACACACACATTTTGCCTCATTTCATTTTGAAGGTAAAAGATCTACTATCACAAGGATCTGCTGCAAATGTCTGCACTGACTCACACACCTTCCATTGTGGCCGTTTGTGAGACTTTGTCCCTTCTCACTCATTTGCTGCAGCTAAGTGGTCTATATTTTTTCTCATGCTTTCACTGCACTACAACTCCCATAATCCTTACATGTGTTTCGTGTCTGCGATGAAAAGGCTGATTTTAAGACACTTGCCTTCATTCCTCACTGTGAAGTGGATTTCCTAACCTCTGCTTGCGGCTTCTTACTTGTGATATAAAATTATTAAAATCCGTGAGAAGCCAGCACAGTGCTATGCGAGGTCCAGCTTGGGTTTTTTTTCTGGCCTTGATGTGCTGGGTGGGATAGGTAAAGAGGCGCAACATTGTTTCTGGAGTTTGCTCTGTGGCATTCACACACTGGATTACATTAGCCCTACAGAAAGCATTGCAAAATAATCCTTTGCCTGGCCCTGTAACATTGAAAGGCTTACTCTGCTCAGTTAATGTTGGGTCGAGTAAGAGTTTCATTGTTACAGGGCCAGGAAAAGGGTTATTTTGCAATGCGTTGTGTCATTATTACATATAAGTATATATGTGCCTTATTGGAGTCCTTCTGTCATAACACATGCTCATCTCCACTATCATTGCGATATCCCTATTAAACTTGCACCAAATGTGTCACTTGTAATCTAACAAACAGCTGCTGAAGTGACTGAAGAGTTAAAGTTCTCGCTCTTTCAATAAGTAAAATCATGCCTCCCCCACCAACCCCGTGTCCACACTCTCTGTCTGTCACTCCACATGCTGCTCCACGTTCTGCCTGCCTCTGCGGAGGGGTTTATCTCTATGGGCCATATGTTCAAAGAAGCAGCGAAATAACTTTTGTCGTTTATAACAACGTTTCAAAGTACAGTGTCATTGGGATCATTAATATTTTCAGAAAGTGTCAGTTGTGATTGGAAATATGTCGTTTGTCCTGAATGAAACTGTCATATGGAACGACAAAAAAAATGTCTTAACTAACGACAAAAATGTCTTAACTAAAGACAAAAATTTTCACATTCAAAACACATTCCCTCCACTTTTTTCTTAACGTACAAGTTTTGTCTTTTGGAAGACATTTTTTTGTCATTAGTTATGACAAATCTACTTTTCCACTATACGACACTGGAGAATAGTTTAGCCACACCCTTGCTCCGCCTCTTTGCCCATCAATTCTGGAGTTGTGTCGTACAAAACGGAAATTACTAGTTTGTTGTATACTCTATAGAAAATATGTAGTTCATGCATTCAAATACTTATTTTTGTCTTTCTTACAACAATTTTTTGTTTTTATCCCTTAACATATGGCCCAAAGTCTGTCACTGCTATGTGAGTTATGTACAGTCAGACACACATAGGGCCATATGTTCACAGAAGTAGAGAAATAGCTTTTGTCATTTGTAATGACTTTTCAACGTACAGTGTCGTTGGGATAATTAATATTTTAGAGAGTGTCTGTTGTGATCGGAAATATGTCGTTTGTCCTGGCGGAAATGGTCATATGTAACTACAGAAAAATGTCTTAAAAAATGTCTTTATTAACAACTAAAATGTCTTAACTAAAGTCAAAAATTCTCACTCCCTCCGTTTTTTTTCTTAACGTACAAATTTTGTATTTTACAAAACAATTTTTTGTCGTAAGTTACAACAAATTTTCTTTTCCTCTATACGATACTGGAGGATAGTTTAGCCACGCCCTTGTCCCGCCCCTTTGCCTGTCAATTCTGGAGTTGTGTCGTACACAACGGACATTACTAGTTTTTTGTTGTATACTCTATAGAAAATATGTCGTTCAGGAATTCAACGATTTATTTTAGTCTAACATACAACAATTTTTTCTTGTTATCCCTTTGAACATAAGGACCAAAGTCTGTCACTGCTATGTGAGTTATGTACAGTCAGACACACATAGTGATAACCTCTTCGGCAGATGCAGAGGGAACGGAGCCAGAGCAACACTTCCTTCTCCCTCCTCCTTACTTCATAGGTAATGTTCAACTCTTGTCTCACCACCCAATTGACACTTCTGCCTCCACACCTCCCCTTTCTCCACGGACACTAACAGGACCTGCACTATGCTTCCTCACTCACTGTAAGTACAGGCGCCAACAACACAACTTTTCAATACAAACACCCACTGCAGAGAAAACATGGACATTGTCTAACTTATAAAGGGTTCATTACATCTACCTCACACTCGCATACTCATGGACACTTTTCTCATTTTACACCTCTTACGATCCTCCTGCACTAGACAGCTGAGTTTCTCATAGGCTGCTGTCAGTTTGTATTTTACACAGTAACATTTTAGAGCACTGGGCTGATTTTGCTTTGGGGTACAATCTCTATAGCAGGGATGGATTGCACCTGAATGCAAGAGGGTCTCAAGTGCTTGGGGAGAGGATTACTAGACGGTTGGAGGAGATTTTAAACTAGGAAGGGGGGGAGGGGCCAATAAATACTGGGATAGATAGTATAGAAAGGGAAGGCGATGTAGTTAATAACCAGGTGGGAGGATCTGGGGGCGGGGTTAGTACAGATGATAGGGAGAAGCCTATAAACCACATCAAAATTAAATCACAAATGGAATACAGCAGTGGCATAAATTGTATGCTTGCAAATGCCAGAAGTTTAACTGGTAAAATAGGGGAACTGGAGCTGGTAGCTGAAATTGAAAACTATGACTTGATAGGCATAACAGAAACATGGTGGGACGACACACATGATTGGTTAATCAATTTAGAGGGCTACATGTTATTTAGAAAAGATAGGTCAAGCAAAAGAGGTGGTGGGGTCTGTCTGTATATCAAACCAGCATTATTGCCTCAATTGCGGGAAGATATATGTGATGACAGTAGTGAACATGTGGAATCCCTGTGGGTTGAAATAGTCACTGGGGGTAAAACTGCCCAGAAAATATTAGTGGGTATTTGTTATAAACCACCAAACATTGGTGACCTTGAAGAAACACAGCTATTAATGCAAATAGAAAAGGCTTCCCAAATAGGGAGAACTATAATTATGGGGGATTTTAATTATCCAGAAATAGACTGGAAAAATGGAACAGCTAACTCTGTTAAAAGCAGCAAGTTTCTGAACTTGTTGAATGACAATTTTTTGTCACAACTAGTGCAGACCTCAACCAGAGGGAATGCATGTCTGGATTTGGTAATAACTGACCATGAAGAACTTATCTCTAACATCCAAGTAAGGGAGCACTTGGGGAATAGTGACCATAACATGGTATCGTTTGAGATTAATTCAAAAAAACAAGTTGATATGAGTTCCACCAGAACACTGAATTTTAAAAAGGCCAACTTTAGCAGGTTTAATTCATCCCTTGGTCTCGTTGACTGGGATAAAATATATTCAGGAAAAAACACAGAAGGTAAGTGGAATGCCTTCAAAATAACATTGCAAAAATACACATATAAATTTATCCCTGTTGGAAACAAATACAAAAGAAGCAAATTAAAACCAATGTGGCTAACCAGTAAAGTAATTCATGAAATAAATAACAAGAAAGCGGCATTTAAACATTACAAAGCTGAGGGATCAGCAGAGGCATTTGCAGAATACAAAAATGTCAACAAAACCTGTAAAAAGGCTATTAAATTAGCTAGACTGGAGAATGAAAAAAATATTGCTAAGGAGAGCAAAAGCAACCCAAAAAAATTATTTAAATACATTAATGGCAAAAAATTAAAGTCTGATAATGTTGGGTCCTTGTTATCTGAAACGGGTGAGATGGTCAAAGGGGACAGAGAGAAGGCAGATATTTTAAATAATTTCTTTTCTTCTGTTTTTACCAAGGAACACCCATTGGACAAGAATCTGCAAACTACTTTTACAGAACAGGCACAGCAAGCATGGGACTGGCTAACACAAGAAAAAGTGTTAAAACAATTGAATGGTGTCAAGGTAGACAAAGCTCCGGGGCCAGATGGTATACACCCACGGGTACTTAAAGAGCTAAGCCAGAAAGATAGGTCTTGCCAAACGAACTTGATCGAATTTTATGAAAAAGTAAGTAATAATATAGATGAGGGAGCGGCGGTTGACGTGATCTATTTAGACTTTGCCAAGGCATTTGATACAGTTCCGCACAAGAGGTTACTGTACAAATTGAATGAAATAGGACTAGGGGAAAATGTTTGTGTGTGGATTGGAAATTGGCTGAAAGATAGAATGCAAAGAGTGGTAGTAAATGGCAAGTTCTCCAGTTGGATAAACGTGATAAGTGGAGTGCCTCAGGGATCTGTCCTGGGTCCTCTTCTTTTTAATTTGTTTATTAATGACCTCCCAGAGGGCATAGGAAGCCATGTATCAGTTTTTGCCGATGACACAAAATTAAGTAAGGTAATAAAGTCTGAACTGGATGTGTCTTCATTACAAGAGGATTTGGACAAATTGAGTAACTGGGCAGGCAAATGGCAAATGAGATTCAATATAGACAAGTGTAAAGTTATGCATTTTGGGTATAATAATAAAAATGCAACATATAGTTTAAATGGTGTTTCTCTGGGGAAATCTACTAATGAAAAGGATTTAGGAGTAATGGTAGACAATAGACTTAGCAGTAGCATGCAGTGCCAGCTGGCAGCTGCAAAGGCCAATAAGATATTGGCATGTATTAAAAGGGGTATTGACTCAAGGGAGGAAGATATAATTATGCCTCTTTACAGGTCCATGGTAAGACCCCACCTAGAATATGCTGTTCAATTCTGGGCGCCCTTTCTGAGGAAGGACATTATGGAACTAGAGAGAGTGCAGAGGAGGGCTACAAAACTAGTAAGGGGAATGGAAAGTTTTAGTTATGAAGAGAGGCTAGAAAAGTTAAACTTGTACACACTAGAGAAAAGGCGTCTTAGAGGGGATATGATAACACTATATAAATATGTTCAAGGCCCATATAAAGGGCTTTCAAAAGACCTGTTCATTCACAGAACAGTACACAGGACAAGGGGCCACCCGCTTAGACTTGAGGAAAGGAGATTTAATCTACAACAGCGGAAGGGTTTCTTTACAGTAAGGACAATAAAGGTATGGAATGCACTTCCGGAGGAGGTGGTGCTATCAAATACATTATATGCCTTTAAAAGGGGCCTGGATACTTATTTAAAAGAGCATAATATAGAGGGCTATGCACGTTAGTATTGGGATTAATATTTAGTTAGGGCTTGTTGATCCAGGGAGAAATCTGATTGCCATTTGGAGTCAGATGCCTTCTTTTGGGTCAGCGATGGTAAACAGGAATAGGAAAAGGGTTGAACTGGATGGACGCAAGTCTTTTTTCAACCTAAATTACTATGTAACTATGTAAATAAAGAGCAGCTTCCCAGTGGTATGTGGGCCAGCCAACAGTGCAGACAAGTTTGTCTTTACTCCCAACCCTCAATATTCTGTTCTCTTTAACCCTTTGAGTGCAAACCAATGAATTGCACACCTCTCTGCCACTCAAAGGGTTAATGGTTCACATAGGTATATTGTTGTTCTCACTTTACAAACAGCATGTGTGTCTCTGTGTTGAAGTCTGTGTGTGTGTGTTATACAGTTAATTTAGTTGTTAAGGTACCAACCCAAAAATGACTTCTTTTGCACAGGGGTCATAGAAGTACAATACACCTCAACAAAACTAAAGGAAAGCGCTAGACCTATATTCAAAAAAAAAAATATATAAATAAGTATACTGTAACACTCTTCAATATATATACCTATTTATTTGGCAATATTATAAAATAATATCAATACATAACAACAGTAGTATTACTAAAAAGTGACGTCACTCCTGCAAATATTACAAAAAATGTAAAAATAGATAGGTTCTCAATAAAAATATAAAATCAAAAGTCTCATAATATCCATAGATCGTCTCCTGGAATAGTGATATGGACCCAATACCTCGTATAAGCGGGCAGGTACTAACAGTGTACCTTTCAGTAGCACTGTGTTCAGCCAAGTTATTGCACTACCTGAGCCGTGATTGATGTTCACCTTTCCCACCTCCGATATTAAGATTAAATACTTCTGTGGGTATTCCAAAAGCCTTTTAGCGGGCAAAGCTTGTTTCCGACTTCCAGCACTATATAGCTGATCCGTATCTGAACAAATCTCTCCCGTCTTGTATCCAGGCTATCTGTGACTTCAACGGCTCCGTGCTATTATATACACTGTGCAAACTTCATACCTCCAGTCCGTCTTTAAATGGGTCTAATCATATATCAAATGTCTACTGCACTCAATATTGTCCTTATCCAACACGTTTGTACCTAACAAGGCACTTCCTCAGGGATATGTAATGAATAGAAAATAGTACCATAAGCGTGTATTTATCTGCACGCCAATCAATTAATTGATTAAAAGCCTGGATACAAGACACGTAGTCCTTAAGGGGTTAAACAACTCAGCAGCAGCAGTACGAACAGCAGTTGCAACTCTGGAGGGCATTTGACAGTGGCCACTTGCCAACATGACCTGCTGGCATTAGGCCAGTAGGGCATTTTTATTTTTTTTCCTCAGGGCTTGTGTTTAAAATAAATAAATAAATAAATAAAAACTGGTCCTACAAAAAAAAAAAAACAACAACAATTTTTTGGGGGGTTCGTTTCTAACAAGCCTAAGTCCTACAAATCAATGTTTCCTTAGAGCTTGGGCCTCTAATAAGTTTAAGTCCTACAAAGGCCTCCAACAACAAATAAAACAAATCATCCTCTTCAAAATACTCTATCAAGTCAAGTATCAGTCCACCCCAGTGGCCGCTTATGTCAGGGGGTATCACAGTGCCTGTGATTCTCTGTCGCTCTTAACTTGTGGTTTGCTCTGATTTGCTGAGCCAGTCTGGCCCACCCCTGGTGACCTTCTTATGCCTGGCCCAGACATCTGTCAGATGCCCTTTTGTGGTGTTCCTGAGCTAGTAGTGCTGTCGCTGTGTTCCTGTGTTCCAGATTCTCGTGTACCGACTTGGCTTGTCCTGACTACGCTCCAGTGATCCTGATCGTGTTTGACCCGTGCTCGTCTCCGAACCACCTCTGTGTCTTGACCTGGCCTGGCTGACGTTCCTGTTCGTGTATGACCCGGCTTGTACGACTACCTCCTGCGTGCTCTGACCCGGCCCGGCTGACTTCCTGCTCCGTGATCAACTTCCAGCTTGTTCCTGTGACTTCCGATCCCGTTGTCGCCGCCGTGACATTTTGCATCCGCTGTGGCCAGCCACCATGTGACCATCCTGCCTTGTGTTGCCTTCAATCAGTGCAGTGTACCGTTGTCTTGCAGAGCTGTGCGTACCTCACTTTACTTGCAGAGCCTCGTTACCTTACTGAGCCTTGTGCAAACGTGCATATTAACCCTTGCAGTACCGCTTTACTCTCGCTACCTCGATTCCCAGTATAGAGCCTCTGTTGTTGGGCTACGTCTGCGACTCTATCTATCCTACTGCAGAGTAGTCACTTTTGTGGGCTGGTAGGGCGTCTGTGGCTCTCACTTATCGTTGTTTACTGGGCGATACCTACTTTGGTAGTGTGACAGCAGAGAGAAGGCTCAAGCTCCGGCAAGTTCCTGTTGTATACGCCCTTGGGGGCTATAGGCTCTATCACTATTACTGCTGGTATCCGGTTACGTCTGAGGAGGCTATTATCAGCTCTTGCATTGCAGGCCGGTTTCCGTTACGCCCGTGGGGGCTACACACACTTGCACTCGCAGAAGCAGTCTTCCTGTAGGTACGCCCGCGGGGGCTATTTGGATCTCTGTTCTGCTTTACTACTTGGTCACTTTGGCTAGGCATTTACGTTTCCAGTACACAGTGGACTGTCTCTATCAGCACCTCCTGTTAACACCTAGGGCGTGCCAAACTACCACTTCTGGGACTGACCGATTTATGCTTTTAACCCTTTGGGGTATAGAATACCATTCCCTGCATAGAGATTTTGTATGTCTATTATATTGTGCATTATCTCTCTGTACTACATCAGTTTTCACTGTGTGTATATTTCTACCGCCACTAGAGGGCGATCGTTTGCATTATTGATATTCAAATAAAATTGTGTTTTATTTTACCTACTGGTCTGAGTGTCCTAAAAACCGTTACAGGGGGTTCCTGTCCCTATCACTTTAAATACAAATGTCTTATTTTATGTTATTGATTTTTTTTTTTTTTATTAACTGTCCCCCCAATATTAGTCAAGAAAGCCCCCCAAAACAAATTCCCTGTTCAAATTATTCATTCAGTCACCAACACAGGCAGCCTCCACAGACCCCTTTATACCATGTCTTAGGTTTTTACTTTATTTTAATTTAGGATTTTTTTTTATTAAGTGCCCCCCCCAATCCCAGTAAACCCCCCCAAAAACATTCCCTGTTCAACTGATTCTTTCCCCACACCCCACCAACACAGGCACCCTCATGCCCCTTTTATACTGTGCCTTTGGGAAATAAAATATTATTTGTAATGTGTTGTGTGTAACTTCTATGTCCCCATTGATTTCAACGGGTGAAAAAAAAGCAGAAAAACTGCATTTTTCACCAAGCGGAAAGTGCCATTTTTCGCCAATTTCAGCTTGAGGTGGAAAGTTTTGCCCATCCCTAAATAGACGTGATTATTTTGATATATGGTAATACATTGTATACATTCATTTAGTCCTGTCTGTATTATCCATGAGAGACTTACTGCTCACCCTAATTTTGTGATAGTCCTCTCCATTCCCATATGTTTGTACTTTTAGTATTCATTAGATATTCACATAATCTTTCTTGGGCTCATAGCGATTTCACATGGTTCATATAATACCATAAATTATATTCAGAACTACAGAAAGAGCGTGTGCATTAACACTATCCTCTGTTGTTTACTATCCATCTATGAACAAAGATGAAAACACTCACTCCAAAGCATTTGTAAATGCCTAGGTGCACAATCCCAATAGCCAGGAGTATAAATAGAAAAAGTGGGAGAGCACCAGTGGGTCTTTTAAATAGTCTCTATTAAACAACAAAAAGCCAAAACAGTACAATTGTACATTTTCTTCCCAATTTTACCTTACCCCTGGAAGTTCTGCAGAAGGAAAAGATACCATTTTCCATGGAAATTCCAGTGGGAGGAAAAATGACATTTTCATCCGCAAGTATATCACAACATGGATAAAATGCAAAACTATCCATTTGTAGGGTCCCTGTATTGAGGAGAACTGTAACATACCTGTACCATGGCTATTTCATTGGTGACCAGACCATATCTAATAACAATATTGCACTCCTTGATATCCAGACCTTCTTCAGCCACGCTTGTTGCAATTAGAAGATTAAGTTCTCCAGTACTAAATTTTTGGATCACTTTCTTTTGTTCGTTCTAAAAAAAATGATGGAATGTTTCAAAATAAGAATATCGAATAAGAGACACTAAGCTGGATGTCACCTAAAGATAAGTTCATTTCATATAAAAACTACCTATATGATGCACAATATATCTTTTTTGTAAAACAATTTTTCAGAAATTATTTTCTGGTATCCCAGTGAGACACGCTGATGTACTAATAATTACTGGGGAAATTCTGGAACAAAACAACTGCTCCATAGAGGACAAAAACAATCCTAAAATTCCCAGGGATTTAAATGGAGATTTTATCCCACTAACTGTCAGAGGGATCCGGTGTATTGAGAAGAAATGTGGAGACCTCTTAAGCATTCAGGGGGTTAAAGCTCCATTAAACTCAAGAGGAATTTTTATTGGTCCCATATATATACACACACATTTATATATATATTTATATTTTATATATTTATATTATATATATATATATATATATATATATATATATATATATATATATATATATATATATATATATATATATATTACACATACATACATACACACACAGTTGATTTGCCCCAGAATTACTCAAATTCTTCTTAGCACATCAGTTAGTTATGTTAATTGTACATTCGAGTTATTAGTTTCTGTGCCAGTCTAACCTCCTTTAGATTTAGCTGTAAATGAATATAGGCAGAGACCACATACACCGGAGCCCACACCACTTCAGCGGTTCACTGAATGCCGAAACTAAAAAATTATTAGAGGACAATTATCATGTATCATATAGCTATTCCAATGGGATAAAACTTTATAAACATCCTAGGAATGCACTGTGTAGCTCAAAAACATATTCTATTAATAATAATAATATGAAAGTATTTTACCATGAAGGATACATTGAGATTGTCTCTCGTTTTCAAGTATGTCCTGGGGTATAGATAGTATTATCCAATTTAATGGTCCTCATTTTATCTACTTTGGAAGGATGAAAGGCTGAGTTGACCTTGCTGGGACTAGAACCTGCAACCTTGAAGTTTGATCAAATTCTACAGCTTGTGCAATAACCAACTGAGCCATCTCACTGACCCCCTTGATTGAAACTCAGCCACCAACTCCTGTGTTTTGTGCACAGTCCCCATAGATCCTCTGTGTTGGGCTTTCAAACCCGATAAAGAAGGTCTATGTGGACCTGCATCACGCAGGACAAGAAACAGTCCTGCATAATGCTGCATTCATGCACTGGAGGATTTTTCAGTAGAAATAGATTTGGATGGCACAAAAGAACCAAATTGGCTCATCCAGTCTGACTGTTTTCCTGTGTAGATAAAATGCACAGTCTTACACGGTTATCAGAATCAATATGTTTGAATATGTTTATTTATATAGTTCCATAAGCGTAAGCAGCACTTTACAATTTAATGGTTTCAACAATACAGGATTACAGGCGCATTTTAAAGTGAAACATTGGGTGTGAGGTCCCTGCCCAAAAGCTTACAATCGAATGTGTTTATCACAGGTATTGTAGAATTCCCTTATTGTATCAGCCCCTACTATGTCTATCGTTAGGCTGTACTGTGAATCTATCACCTTCCATAAAGTTGTATTTACTTATATTATTCCCAGTCTTTCACACATTAAAGTTAGATCATTCCCTTTTGTTCCAGTATTCTTTTGCTGAAAAATGCTTCCCTCAAGAACTTTCTTAAACAACTTAAAGGATTCTATTATGTCCCCCATTTCACTCTTCTCTTCAAAGCTCTAGATATTAAGGTCACCAACTCTAACCTGGTAATTCTGCCATAACTACCTTGCACTTTTTTTAAGTGGCTCTTCTTTGAACTGCCTGCAATTTGTTAAAGTCCTTCTGGAGATTTTATCTCCAGAGCCATACACAGAACAACAGGAGAGACTTACCTCCAGGGCCAATACATCTTTCTACACAGCCTAGTACTCTATTAGCTATTCCAACTGCTTCACAACATTGCTTGTCAACTTTAAGTCAACTGAAATAATAACTCCCAAGTAATTTTCCTCTGCTGCTGTTGACAGCAAAGCAACATTAATTACCATAAAGCCTTTATTCCAATTTCTGGGCTTTTGTGCTCAAAATGCATTATCTTGTACTTTTCAGTATTAAAATTTAAATATTGTACCCTTATCCACTGTTCCAATTTTCCTAAATCATTTTGCATTTTCTGTATTCCCACTAAGTGCCAACCCGGTTGCAGATATTTGTCTCCTCTACGAATATGTACACCTTACATTGCAGACCCTTACTAATATCACTAATGATTATATTAAATTGAATAGGACCAAGCACTGACCTCCAAGTCACATCACTATTAACTCGTCCTTTCTTTGTAAGTAGTGCATTGACTGACACTCTGTTGTCTGACATTCAGACAATTTATTATCCAGTAACCTATTCTTGAGTCCAGTCCTAAACTAGACATCTAAAGAATCAACTTATGTGGAACAGCATTAAACATTTTACTAAATTCCAAATAAGACACCACTACTGACTAACTATTGTTTAGTGCATAAGTGACAAGAAAAAAATCAACTAGATTTGTTTGGAAGTTTCTCGTTGTTCTAAAGCCTTGAAGCCCAAGTCTATATACCACAATTCTCTTTTAATAACACATGCATTTTTTCCCAACTACTGTTGTCAGATTCACAGGCCTGTGGTTACCAGAGTCCTCTCTACTGCCTTTTTTTCTGAAGGGTAAATACACAGGCAATTTTCAGTCATCTGGAACCACTCCTGTCAATAGTGTTTGCAGTGAATTGGCAGCCCCAAACTTATTTTGAATCAGGCCCTCATTCAAGGTCCAATTGGTGCTTTTTAATTGCATAGGGAGTATTAATACATTTTGGCCTGGCACAAAACCAGATTTTAAATAATGGCATAAGGCCCTGCACTGTGGGAAAAAAAATTATTTCACACAGAAAGACTTAGGATATAAAACAAATACTTACTAAACCTATCTTCTTTACTCAGGTCGGCCTAATAAAGGAACCAAATGCCAGAAATAGAAATAATTCAGCAGAAAAAGAGATGTACCATAAGGAACTAATACAAATTCCCCAAAACCCCATGATTAAAATATGGTTTATACCTCCGTTGAATGCTAGAGAGGTTTCCAGTGCATTCAAGGGGTTAAAAAGCCTCATTTAAATCAATAGGAATTGGGAAATGATCATTTGTTTCCTATAGTGCATCTGGATTGCTCCAGAATTACTCCACTATTCCATTTACACATATGACTTATAGGGCTGTATACAGGGAGCTAAAGAAGAGCGACTCTAGAGAAACCAACTCCATAAAGGGACAAATACACATTCCGGTAACCCTCTGAGTGCCAGAGGGGTACGCAACGCATTGCACTCAATGGGTTAATTTAATTGGTTTTGAACCCTTTGAATGCTTAAAAGGGAAATTTTTTTAGCATAGGTTTAGTTAATCAAGTAGTATTAGGCAAGGTGTTTTTTTTCGTTCTAAACATACCTACTTTTAAAGATATTTCATCTTCAAGCTGTGCACTTCCATATAATGGGCACAGCACAGCTCTTGTTCACTTCCTAATTCGTCTCCCACCTCCCTCCCAGCTGCCCCAGGGAGCACATTCACGCTTAACTTCGGTGTGCTGTGAATGGCTTCTATCTTTACATCAAGCTCCAGTTAGCATTATGCTGAGGTTGCAACCTCAGTATAATGCTAACCGGAGCTTGATGTAAAGATAGAAGCCATTCACAGCACACCGAAGGGAAGCATGAACGAGCTCCCTGGGGCAGCTGGGAGGGAGGTGGGAGACGAATTAGGACGTGAACAAGAGCTTTGCCAAAGATTCAGCATGCTACATTATGCTGACCGGCAAAGCCTGAAGATGAAATATCTTTAAAAGTAGGCACATTTAGAAAAAAAAAAAAAAAAAAAAAAAAACACCTTGCCCATTACTACTTTATGAACTAACTATGCTAAAAAATTTTTAAAAAGGTGATTATTCCCCTTTAAGAGGTCTCCAATTCATTGCTCCATGATACATTGGACACTACTCAACAATACAATAGATTAAAAGCCCCCATTTAAATGAATGGATTGTGGGGATGTTATTTGTTGCCTATTGTCCACGTTACCTTCTGGAATATGGCCCATAGAGGCGGATTTAATAAGCAGTACTAGGCAAACCAGACTGCACCTTAGAGGACATACATAAATTCCTATTGATTTAAATGGGGTTTGTAACCCTCTGAAGTGACAGAGGCCTCAAGTACTAATAATGCATTGGCAACCTCTCTAGCATTCAAGGGATTAAAAGACTGATTCAAATAAAATTGGATTTGGGAAGTATTTGTTAATTTGTTCCCTATGCTGCATCTGGTTTGCACCAGAATTACTCCAGTTCTTTTTATGAAAACAGCCTGTTAGTATCATTTATCTGTCATTTTCTGCTAACATTAATCCATACCTGGGTCATTGGTTTAAAATCACTGTTATGTCCAGCACCAATAAGGTAATGAGCTCGAACACCCACATCTGTAAATTTCGCATTATCACAGATCCACTGATTCAGGGCAACAGCACTTTGCCGAGTTTTCGTGAAAATAATTCCTCTTGCTTTGCTGTTCCTGGTGAACTCCTCCAGTATGGACATCCTGAGTGTATTCAACTTCTCATTCTCATAACTGGGATTCCTGGAAATCTCTGTCAACTTCTCCTCATGTGCTGCAAGTGCAATCAATGGAGAGACAGTGAGGAAGAAATCTAGAGTAATTATTGGCCAAGCCAGCTGCACCACAGGGACAAATAAAACATTCCATTGATTAAAATGGAACTTTTAACCCCATGAATGCTAGAGGTCTTCTCAGTGCATTAGAGACCTCTCTAGCATTCACAGTGTAAACAAACTAATTTCAATCAGTGGAATTTTTTATAATTTTGCAGTGTTTGAAGCCTAGCAGTGTGAAAACACAAAGTCCAATATTGTTTTTAAATAAAATGTACATTAATAAAGTACATTAATTGCAATACATTGTCACTCAAAACACCAGGAAACTACTTTCAACTTCAGGTGAAACTGTCATCTACCGGCTTTTAGTCTCATGAATTGTATCCATTTAGTATGTAATTTTCAGTCAGTGTTTTCAGTATGGTAATCAGGGACTCCAATAACGTAGTTTAATAATACTGCATAAAACATAAGATTCATTGTATGAATAAACATATTTGAGATGCTATAATCCTATATATAACAATTTGCTAAAACGTGTGTAACGACGAAGTCTTGCTCAGTAGAGACTGCTGCTCGTGCTGCAGTCATGCGTAGTAGAGACTGCCCGCTCCGCGGCTGATACAGAGCTGGACGCTTCGGAACGTCCAGCTCTGTATCAGCCGCGGCGCGTCAGTCTCTACTGCGCATGACTGCCCTGTGACCAGATGGCAGTGGCACTGTGGCCAGTGTAACGGGCTCTTCAACTAGTATGTCTATATATGATTAATTATTTTTTTGGAAGAAACAGAAGGCCTGATGCAAATCGAGTGGGTCTTTGCTGCTACCCAGAAATCCCTTCAACTCTGCTGCACTTACCAGACCCGAAAGAGGCAAAGCTTTCTTATCCCAATAATGAAAAGGTTATGGTGGGGAAAAAAGTGAATGAAAACCCCTTCCACCTGAATTTGGGTATCTTATCCCAATAATGAGACATCTGCTACTATTGCACAGATGCATTTGCCAAGGGTGGCAACCTGCAGCCCTCCATTGGTTACTGGACAACAACTCCATCATACTTAGCTAGCAAAAAGCCAGATGAGGATGTTGGGAGCTGTAGTCCAACAATCGATGATGGGCTGCAAGTTACCTACTCCCAGACTATGCACAGGCAATGGATTTTGGATGCAGAACTAAACAAAACAAATTTGAAGTATTGTAATAGTATCCTTATATTATTTTATTTAAACCCTTCTTTTTGTAGCCAACAGTATCTCACAGTTAGTAATTACGAGCTCAAATGGGCTGATAATTTGGTAGAATACCTCATAGCACATACCGTAAAACAAATTAATAAGAAATTTGTCGGTTTCGTCAATGTTTACAGGAGCAGCATCTTCATTGTCCTCATTTACCAGAAGTTTCTTTTTCTTTTCCTCTGCATAAAACTTAGTGAGATGTGCCAAGGCATCTCTCATACGGATCGTGTCATTAATCTGCAGTGCATCATTGTACTTCTTTAGGTGTTCCGCACAAACATGTTCTTTTCGTTTTTCTTCTTTAGCCGCTGCATGCAATTAATAATATACCCAAATGTCATTTCAATAAAAAAGTAATACAGTAAGACATTATACAGCACAATCACCAGATCAGTAGCATCACAGGCTCTCTTTGGCAAGGCACCTAAGAAACACTAGTGCTGAATAAGACCTGTAATATAGATTTTTCCCCTTTATAATAATGGTTTACTATACCTTTAAGAGCTTTTTTCTAGTGTGTTTGTATGTTAGGATAGTGATATTTCCTGTACCATCAGCTGGCATATGTGGAATAGCTCTTAAAGGTATGGTTAACCATTATTATAAAGGGTGTAAAAGTATATTGTAGGTCTTTTCAGGGTAAGACAAGGTTACACCCAATGCTTTGAGATGCATCATTGGACATGTACTACAGTTTAAACTTGTCTTCTGATGTCCAGACATTTCCCCTACAGTCTGTCTTGTATCCAGGCAGTTATTCTGCTGCATTGCATGGAAGAAGTGAGTCACTAATAACTGTTCTCCATAGAATCTGATAGTAATAGATTCATACATTTGAGTACAGCAAGTGCCAGCAATGGGAAAGGCCTCATTTTACCTAGCAGAAAAATACCTGTAATATATGCTTTTTCATAATAAAATTTTACTGATCCTTTATCCCTTTTGATGCTAAAGAGATTTCTGTTGCATAGGGGATCAATGCATTGATTACCACCCTAGTATCCAAGAGGTTAAATAAACTGTGGACAAGCACACTGATCAATTGGCCAAACTAGTAAGAAAAAAACTGGCCACCCTACCCCCCCCCCAAGGTGTACAAATGGCAACTATCAAGATTCATTTTTCCATAGGCACATAGTTGATGAGGCTGGAAAAAAAGACATGCTTCCATTAATGCTTTGAGTGCCAGATGGGTATAGAACACATTGCTTGTACTGTGTACCCCTCTGGCACTCAAAGGGTTAAGTTCAGCCTTTGCCACAACACAGTTTTTGATCCAGTGGAATGACAGAGCGAAATAATTTGTTTTAGGTATCAGCCATTGCCTTATCCTCACTAGTTAATTAAAAGCATGTTTCTATTCCTCATTTCCCTGAAAATCTCTGTTAAGCCACATTGGATGGAATGTGTTCCTATCTTTATCAAACAACTTTTTGATCAAATGCCATCTTTCTCATGTATTTTTATCTTTGAAGATTACATCCCATTCCATGTCCACTAATGCTACTATTAGCACTGAAAAATTAACATTTTTAAAGTGGAGTGTTTTAGTTGAACTGTTAATGGGCTTGTCATATAAAATTTCAAAGGACACTATATTATGGACACTATATTGATTGCCTGGTTATAGGTTTCATCCGATCAGGATTTTGTAATACCTAGAAGGTCATACTGCTCATTCGTTGCAATGAGTTCCAATTTCCCCATCTTACCAGGCAGACTATGAGCATTTGCAAGTATACACTGTATGCTACTGCTATTTTGAAGGTGTGCACTTTGAAATATTATTATCAGGCTGTAACATAGGCACCTCACTATTAACTTTACTAGCCTTTCCTCCCTCTCCACCCAAATGCCCCCTCTAATCCCAGTTCGTCC
Organism: Rhinophrynus dorsalis; assembly: GCA_037306005.1. NCBI lineage: Eukaryota > Metazoa > Chordata > Amphibia > Anura > Rhinophrynidae > Rhinophrynus > Rhinophrynus dorsalis. The sequence goes on along the minus strand of CM074725.1, from coordinate 203,246,331 downwards.
TCAACGCTGTATATTTCATCCTATGTTATGTCACACCTGTCTCCTTTCCTAGTTTAAAGGGTTAGAAATGTCACGGTATAAATGAAGATCAGATTATTCCTTATACTTTTTAATAATGCTCAGTACCTTTGGCAATGTTCACATCTGTATAATTTTTTGTAATTATATTTTAAAGTTTCCTCCTCCTGTCCCTTTTTCCGAAGTCATTCTTCTTCCATTAGATCATAAAGCCAGTCCAGATGGACTGCAATGATCGAATCGTCAATGGTGCAGGGTTTCCCTTATACAGACACAGACATTATTGTCCCTTGTTGTGATCTGTCCGGTCAAGCGACCTGATTTCAGATCTGAGGGAAGAAGACTGATGTTGGGAAAAGGGGCACGGGGGGACTTTAAAATATAATTACTAAAAAACTTTACCAATATAAACATTGCCAAAGGTATTGAGCATTATTAAAACGTATCGGGAATAACCTGATCTTCATTTATATTTTAACATTACCATCTCTTTAAAGTCTCTTCCAATCATCTAGCCATCCTATCCCCTCGCACAGTAGCCCCTTCCGCTAAGATGCAATTCAGCTCTACTATAAAGATTGCCTCCATGGGAAAAGAGAGCCCAGTGATCTAGAAACCCAAACCCCCCTGCTTACACCAACTTTTTAGCCTCACATTTAACTCTTTAATTTCCTGTTATCTTCCGGGTATAGCAAGTGAGGTCCTTTGCTGAAGCTTCTGACCTAAAACCCTGAAATAATGCCCTCTATCTTTGTCATTGGTATCAACATATACCATGACAGCTATGTCATGTCCACCCTCTCCTAATAATCTGTCAAGTATCAACCTGACCTATTACATGCCGGGGAGACAGCAAATCATTCGACGATAGCTATCCTGGTGATACATTATCCTGTCTTTCTAATTATGGAATCCCCAACCACCATCTGTCTAGGTATGGGCAACCTGAGTCCCTCTAGCTGTTGAGAACTAAAATTCCTATCAGCCCCAGCCTACCACTGTATGATGGGAGGTGTAGTCCACAACAGCTGGAGGACCTCTGGTTTCCCACCCTTTATATGATAGTTCTGACCAGGTGCCCAGGCAGGGAGTTATAGCCCACAATGGCTGCAGGGCCTCAGGCTGTCCACCCCTGGTCTAATCAGTTGTTCACTCTACCTAATGGGAAATCCATCCCTTGCTCTTAATGTTCTGTATAGTTTAACCTTCTGAGTGCAGGAGGGCAATGCATTGCTCACCCCATTGGAAAGCAAAAGGTTAAAATGACTGTACATTTTTCATTAAAAAATGTGTGCTTTTCCTGCAGAGAGGGACTACCATTGCGGAGAGACTTTTCATTAAAATGTTATTGCTGATCAATTGTTAGTAGCAGCTCCAAGTAGTTTCCTAAAAGCAATTTTTTTTTTATAATGGACTTTTATAAACAGCTTGAGTTAGACTACAGTTCTCCATGGTATATAATCGGAACATCACCACCTGGTGGATACAATATAAAATTGCAACTTAAAAAATGTTTGACTTGTATTAACCTTTGAACGAAAACTCCCCCAGCAATGAGAATACTCTTGTTTTGCTCATCGGGAAGTAATTGCAACATACATTTTTTCACTTTTAAAAAAAAGTACTTCCCCTTTAACCCACTGAGTGTCCTAGAGTTATACAGTGCATTACATTGCAATGCTTTAAATACCTTTCTGGAACGGAAAAAGGCTAAAGAAATTCCTTAAAGGGATAGTAATGGTTAATTTTAAGCTGATTTAATATTGTAGACATTAAAAAAAGATTAACATAAATGTAAGTCTTATATAACTTGCTAAAGTTACCTTTTCCTGGCTGTTTTACTCAAGTCTGCCATCTAGCTGACAGCTGCAGATTCCAGTCATTTGACCAGACAGAGGCTCTTCAGCAGAGCTGAAATCACGCTATTCAGAAATAAATATTTCATTGGAACGGTCTACAAAGTGTGCTTGCAAGCCAGGCACACTTTGTAGACTATTCCAAATTAAGTATTTATCTTTAGATATCGTTATATCGGGGCTGCTGAAGAGCCACATCTGGTCAAGTGACTAGAATCTGCTTCTGACAGCTTTACAGCTCATCAAGCAGAAAGGGGAGGGACCAGAGAACTTTATTTTCCTATATCTCTCAAACCATAACGGTTCGAGAGATACGAATACGTGCAAGTACTCTCTTTTAATTGTATATACCATATAGTGAATACTTTTTTCTGACATTACTATCCCTTTCAAAACAAAAAGTTAGCAGTTTGGGAAAAAACACTGTCAATACTTAATGTATGTTTGTAGTAATATATCCCTTTAACCCTCTGAGTGCCAGAGAGGTATCCAATGCATTGGCTACCTCTCTGGCGCTAAAAACAGAAGGTTTGTGTATTATACACTGTACCTGTTTTTTCTTTTTGGACAACCCACTGTTCATAAGACTGAGATCCATATTCAGATGTGGGGCACAGCATGCTGTAGCTTTCAATTTCTGCCATTATTTCTTTTATTTTGTCCCCAAATGGATTCTGAAAAGTTATGTTAAAATAATCAAAAGCGTATATACAGTACAACAATAAGGTTATAACCCAGAGGTTACTTTCAGCCATGTAAGTGACAGAACTACCCTATTCATTTCAAGGACAAAACAGTTGCCCAGTCTCCTCCCGACTTGCACTCTACTCTCTTTATCAAATCAGGAAGGTACAAAAGGTTTAACCCTTTGAGTGCCAGAGGGGTACATAACACAATGCTTTGCAATGCGTTGCATACCCGTGTCACTCAAAGGGTTATATACCCACTTAATAAAATGAATTGGCAGATTCCTAGCCTAATCCAAATACACCATAGAGAAATTAAAATTCCCATTGATTTAAATGTGTGTCTTTTACATCCCCCGATTGCTACAGAGGTAGCAAGTACATTGCAAAGCTGGGGACCTCTCTAGCACTCAAGAGGTTAAACGCCCTATTTAAAACCAATGAAACATTTCATAATTTGTATTTTTCTCCCACAATGCAGCGGGTTTGCTCCGGAATCGCTGCAGTTCTATCAAAGATAAATAAAAATAACTATTGATTTAAATGGGGCTTCAAGGGGTTAAAAGTTCTTATTTAAAGGGAAACTATCACCCTTATACAGGTTAACCTTATTGTAATAATCATATAGCAATAAGCCTTACTCGTTGGCTTTTTTTTGTTAAGAAAAAGCATGCTGTGGCAAAATTTACATTATTGAAAATGAGCCTGTGCCTTACTTCCAGACAACTGTGGTTACAGCTGTGCACCGCAGGCTGTCAATCTTCTTCTGTTCCTCCCCAAGTATTGTCACTTTCCAAAGTCCTCCGATGACAGAGGATTTCTCCATGTAAGCTGGTTGGTAAACTTGTCTAGGGGGTGATAGTTCCACTTTAAAACTTTGAGTTCCAGAAGGGTATGGATACCTCTCTGGCACCCAAAGGGTTAAATCAAAGGGAATGTTTACTTGTTCACTATGGTGCTGTCCCTTTGTTACTTTGCTCCTCTATCTCTGTGCATACAGCCCAATTTTTTAACTCTTTGATGCAAACCCAAACAAACACTTTCAACCTTAATTTAGATTATAGTTTAAAATTTTGAGTATAAGGACACAAAGAAAATTACAGTCCTTACCTTTTTTTTCTCATCTGCAATTTTGACTTCTTTGTGTGGTTCCTTTACTTGATTTTTTAGCTGAAGGGCATTTTCTTGAACGGTCATGATGTTGAATGCATCTAGGTTGGCACAGATCTGATGCAGGTAAAGACAATAGTTTTGTTAGAAAGAAGAATATATACCACGTGGTCACACCAATTTTATCAGTTAATTATGCTAAGTGATAAGTGTCCCCACTAAGCCATAGGTGCAAAACTCGGTCCTCAATTCTTATAGACAGTACATATGCTTGTGAGATAGCTCATTTGGGTACAGTGGCTCCTGTTAGCCTTTTGGGGGGTCAGAATCTTAAACCCCCTGTTGGCAGCAGGCTGGTACACAACTAAGAAGTATGTAGCTCATGGCCACAAACGTCACAAGTCACATTTGCAGCCACTATAGTGTTGGGCTTGGAAGCCATTCACTAACATCAATGAGGGCTATGAGCATAGCCCAAGGACAATGAACTGCAAGACATCTGAATCTCATAAGTTAGTCTCTCTCATGGGACCAGCAAAGGATCAAAAGGGATCTCTTCTCAGGACACCGTTTGGTCCATCAACTGATATTCCAGCGTCTCAATGCAGACCCAGCTTTATCAGCAGAGGAGTAGAACTGCTGCTAGAGTAATTACCACCATGATGGTTGCCCCTTAAGGAAGAAGGATCATTGACAGTTTCCTTTGGGAAGGCTTTTCTTAAGAAGTATGTTTGTTGATCTAGAGCACTGGCAGGCAACATGAGACCCTCCAGCTGTTGCCGTACTACAACTCCAATCATCTTTCAGCAGCCAATGACTACTGAAAGACGATGAGAGTTTGACCTACAACAGCTGGAGGGCCTTATGTTGCCCAACTCTGATCCTATTTGACAGTACCACTCTGCACTTGAACATACAATATGGGGAAGGGTGGGGAACAGAGAACTATCCCATATGGAGCAGGTCCTTGTCACCTCAACAGACTAATTGGTTGAAGTCAGCTCTTGACCATTCATGTCCATGTGAGCAGCACGGAATAAAGTGAAGCCAGAGACTGCAGTCTCAAGCTTCAGTTTTACAACCTAGCTTCCCTGAATGCTGTGGTCAGTTTCCTAAAACCAGAAAAGAGTTGAATAAGAACTACTTTTCCTGGAGCAGACTTATTAAAATAAGACCTTCTTTAAAGGGGAACTATCACCTGTATTAAAGTTGGCTTGATTTGCACTGCATCTGTAATTCTTTTATTTTTTTTTTAAATATAATGTGGTATTCACCTAGATGCTTACTTTTAAAGTTCAGCCGGTTACGTCACTTCAGGACAGATTGCAGGTCAACTCTGCCCCCAGCCTGCCAATCTTTGTCTGTTCCTCTCCCCAAGTAGTATCTTGTTCCAACCTCCTTCGATGACGGAGGATTTCTCCATGTCAGCTGGAGCACACTCGTGTCAATGAGACCGCTCCAGCTTACGTGGAGGAAGCCTCCTTCATCGGAGGAGGTTGGAACGAGGTGCTACTTGGGTAGAGGTACAGATGAAAATTGACAGGCTGGGGGCAGAGTTGACCTGCTGCCTGTCCTGAAGTGACGTAACCGGCTGAATTTTAAATGGAAGTATCTCAGTGAATACTGCATCACATTTAAAAAATAAAAGGATCACAGATGCAGTGCAAAGGAGCATTGAAATCAAGCCAACTTTAATACAGGTGAGAGTTTCCCTTTAAGAAGATCTTTACTTTGCAGTAAAATGCATTGAACACTTTTTTAGTCTTTAACCCCAAGGACCACGGAGCATTTTTTTTTCCCTTCACAAACAGATTCAGGGCTCCCCGAACAGCATGCAGCTGTGTAGGGAGCCCTGAATTCCATGACGTGCCAGGACCATCATGGGTCCTTATGGCAAGTTCACCCATGATGTTCCTGGCACATCATGGGTCCTTAAAGGAAAGTTTCACAATAAAATCAGCTCCAGGTGGATCGCAGAGAGGCACAAACTTCAATTAGCATAAGGGAAAAACCTGTTACGTGGGGCAGGGCTTTCATTGTTCTCACAGTAAGAAGATTGTCAGTTGTGAGCTGTCTGGTCTGTGGACCAGATTCAACAACTGAGGGGAGGAGGCTTACACTAGGTAAAAGGGGTGGGAGGGGGAAAGTTTATCATTAAATTACTCATAAACTACAACTCCGACAGTATGGAAATAGCACTCTCTATGACTCAAATACTATGAAGATTAATTGGAACTGCTGTTTTTGTGAAACGTTACTATCCCTTTGAGGGGTTAAAGTGTTAATAATATATTAACAAACAGCATATATTAAAAGGGGAACTAATGCCTCCTAATAACCTCTACTTACCCTACTATCCACTTAGTTATGGCAAGAAAATCCCAGTGGCCCCACTGAATTTTTCCTTGCTCCATGATTCAAGAGGTAACATCTCCAGTCATTCCTGGATTCAAGGTCCATGGAAGTGGACATGACAGGCAGCTGCTAGCAGAATCACAGGATACAAAGTCTACCCACTGCACATGTTAAACTTAAGTAGGCTTCTGCACTCTGCCTATTTCAGTTTAAACAATTAGCAGCAGTGGCATAACTAATAATTAGATGGCCCCTGTGCAAGCATTTTGATGTCCCCTAAGACAAATAGCTTCACAGATTCATAACTAGGCACAAATGCACCCTCTGTACTCTTATAGCTATGCCCCGACTACCAGCAAATGTCATGTCATGACATCCAGGACTGAATGAAGATGTTATCTCTCGAACACAGACAAGGGCAATATCGATAGGGACCCATTAGGATATCCTGGGCATAGTAAGGTAAGTGGGGTGTTATTAAGAGGTGTCACTTCCCATTTAATAATAAATATTGCATTACAACTAATTGAAACAGCAAGTATTACCTTTAGAATATGCTCTTCTGCCTTCTTACGGTTTTTGGCTCCTCCGACTCCAGGAGAAGCGGTCAGTCCAAGGATCTGAGGTAGAGGAACTTGGTCCTTCTCTATCTTACGGTTTCTTATGTTTCTCTTCTTCTCTTTGATATAACGAGTCATGATATTATTGTAGACTGCATCCTTCTGAGTGTGGTGACATTCATCAATAACAATTAGGGAGAAGTCTGGAAAAGAAAGACAAAAAGTTAAGTAAACATTAAAATAGTCAACAATGATTACAGAATTTTAGCACCAAAACTCAACCATTAAATCATAACAAAAAGAAAGTTAAAGACATAATAAGTAGCCCCCAATTTATATCTTGCCTGCCCTTAAACAAAGCAGAACAGACAACCATAACACTTGACATTGTTGCCCCTACTGCCTGGAACAGAAAGTATATTTAGTCCAAGGGTAGGTGACCTTTGGATCCTCCCATGAACCCAAACAATCTGTCGACTGTAGTCTCCAACAGCTGGAGGTTCCAAAAGTTGCTTTCCCCTGCTCTTGCCTTTAAAAAAAACAGTCAACAATTTTTTTTCTTAAAAAAGATATAGGGCTGTGAGATTTTTTTCATTCATAAGTACCATAAAATCTCAGGTATAATACACACCTTTGTATAGTTTTATGCAGGTGTACGTTATACCCAAGATTTTAGGGGAAAACAAGAGTGCCTATGTATAATACACATCCTTGTTTTCCCCTGTCACACACTGATTCCCTCCACCCCCGCTTACCCTGATCTTCCTCTCCCCCTCTGTAGTCCAATCTGGCAGCCTGACAGCATCTGCTGCCGCCCGCTTCTAGCATTGCCCTGTTACAACCTCTTCTTGCAAGCCAATGGTAATGTCTTGTGAGGACCGCAAGGTCTTTACAGGGCAATATCATAGATCCAATGTCCTCGCAAGACATTACCATTGCTTGAAAGAAGAGGTCCTGTCAGGCTGCTGGACTGAACTAGGGGAAGAGGAGGATCAAGGTAACAGAGGAGGGAGGGAAGCAGTGTGGCAATTTACAATTTTTTCCCCCTCAGGTATAATGCGCACCCCCCAATTCACATAAAGTGAAAAGGGGCAAAATTGTGTGTACAATAGGAGACGTTATACAGTAATTTCATTAATCTGTAGCTTGCTGTTATGGTGCTGTTTCTGTCACTTACTATAGATAGCCATAGTCTGTGACTCAAGTTCTCCGACAAAGTACTATGAAAAAAAAAATTTGCCAGCTGGTACTACTGCTAACAATTTGATACAAAATAAATGAGGGGGAAAAAGCACTAAATACACAGGACATATACTGCTTCTTTAACATATTAACAGGAAATATTTTTCAAGCCACTGCATGGTACAGATATTTCCAGTACAGCATATCTGCAATCAACTCATAAATAGTATAGTCCAGTGTTTCTCAACCAGGGTGCCACGCTGCACATCTAATGCCGTCAGTACTGGCTGCTTTGGAAGTTAAAAGGGCAATGCCAATCAATCTGTGCTCTCTGCTGTGCTCAGTCATGGTAGTGTCTGTGTCTCGTTGGGCCCCTGCACCGCTCAGCTTCTCTACACCTGAATGCGCATGAGTGCGCACCACACGCAGGATGTCACCACTGCCCGCAGGGGCACGTGATGTCTAAATTATACGAGGCAGCAACATAAAAACAAAAATAGGCACCAAAGAGCACAGCATGACGGACAGGACAGCAGTGGTCCGTGAAACTTTGTCGGCTGCAGCTGTGGGGGACATCGACGGTGTGGAGGTGGACTGTGGACAACAAATGTGCAGGTGGGCAATGGTGACATGGAGGTGGAGAGTAGGGACCAATGTGGACATGGGCTGATGCCGAGGTGGACTGTGGGGTCCAATATGGAGGTGGATTGTGGCAAATGTGGACAGTGGGGAGCCAATGTGGAGGTAGGCATTGTGTGGAGGTGGGCAGTGTGGAGGAGGCAGACAGTTTCATGTGGGCAGGGTGTGATGGAGGTGGGCAGTGTGAAAAAGGTGGGCAGTGTGTGGTGGACCATGGGGGTGGGAAGTGTGAAAGAGGTGGACAATGAGGTGGGAAGTGTATGGAGGTGGGCAGTGTGGAAGAGGTTGACACTGTGAGGTGGGCAGTGTGTGATGGAGGTAGCCAATGTCATGTGGGCAGTGTGTGGAGGAGGTGGGCAGTGTGTGGTGCAGATGGACAATGCAATGTGGGCAGTGTGTGGTGGAGATGGGCAGTGTGTGGTGGAGGTGGACAATGTCATGTGGACAGCATGTAGTGTAGTTGCCCTTTGTGTCCCACTCACTCAAATTGCCAATTAACATTAACTATGCACCACAGATGAGCCCATCCAGTGCACAAATTTATTCTCCCACCATACCATTTTCTGGAGGGCCAGATGGGTACATGTGGACAACACAGTGGCTCATCTGATGCCCCTGTGTACACCTCTGGGGTATCGGTTACACATGGAGTCACTGGGTTACCAATATGCCACTCATGGACATCAGTGGGCACAGTCTGTCCCATATAGTGCCCTTCATCATGAACCAGATTGGCTTGTGAAGTGTAGTAAAGGAAAAAAAAAAAAAATCAATAAAAAAGGAACCATGAACTGTACATTACTGCTCCCGCTCTCTCTCTCTCTCTCTCTCATTTGCTCTGATACTAAGAAAAACTGGAAAAAATCAAATCTAGGGAAAACCAACTGCTCAACTGGGGGAAAATACAAATTCCCCAAATTTCATTTTTTTTAAACTGTGCTTTTAACTCCTTGAATGCTAAGATTTCTTGGAGACCTGTTTAGTATTCAGTTCAATTTAGTATTCATTTTTGCTGTGCTCAATTATGTTATTATGAATTTGGGAGGTAAAAGTGACTACTCTTATACAGATCTTCTCCATTACACACTGTTATACGACTTTTGCCCCGGGAATTCTGGACAGCGTGTAGGGGTGCCTTGAATGAAAAAAGGTTGAGAACCACTGGTCTAGTCTATAACGCAAACACTGCAACACTATATCGATAACAGTCACCATAAAAAAGGTAAGTGGTAATAGCATTGCTCTGGCTATGCTAACAAGTTAGCATTTGGACATGGTCAGCATATCGGAGGTGCCCTCACAAACAGGTCTCCCAAGGTGATTACCTACTCTGTCTAATGGTAAATCTTGCGCTAGTAGGCATGCAAAAATAGATTGTTTTCATAATACATTTTTGTATTGCCAATTTAAGCTCCCTGAATGTCAATATTATACTTCTATATAAATATATTGTGAAACAAAAGTGCTTCTACTGCTGGTAAAGGGCTCATTAAAAAGTTATTAAATAGTAAAATTGCATTTTCTGCCTTCATACCAGACAGTTTGACACCCTCCTCTTCATCTTCAGCGGCCTGCATCAGAGAATTCTCCAAGATCTGAGCAGTACATATTATGACATCATTGTCTTTAACTACTTTAGGAAATGAAATCTTCAGTTGGCAATTCCCACTTATTTTATTGATACTATAACGATCCTTCAGGTAAGTCTGGAACTCTCGGCGGAAATGCTGTTCTACTAAAGGCACCTGAAAAAATACAAGCAATAACAGATTCAGATTTCTGTTTCATAAACCAAAGTAAAATCATCCAGGATTAAGTGTGACAGCTAGTGGTGACATCATACATGGATGAGTAAGAATAATTTACTCCTAAAATACTGCTTCTCTGATCTTGAATAATGTGAATGGTTCATTTTCACTTTTCTAGATAACATTTTTAAAGGGATAATGATTAGTGTTGAGCGAGCATGCTCGGCCGATGCTCGGATCGGCTCGAGCATCGCTCTGCTCGGCACATGGCGGTACTCGTACGAGTACCGCATGTGCTCGCCCGCCATGTTCGGGTCTCCTCCCCGCACGTTTTGCGGCTGCTGCGCAGCCAATAAACGTGTAGGGAGGCTCTGACATCGGTGTAATGCCAGCAGCCATGTTGGCTGCTGGCATTACACTGATTGGCTGGCCAGAACCCGTGGTCGGGTGCTGTATAGCACCTGACCATCGAGTTCGGCTCAGTCTTAGCCAGGGAGAGCTGAGGATAGGAAGGGAAAGGCAGTGTAGGGAGGAAAACAAGCAAAATTGTGAAAAAAAAGAACCAAAAGTCCTTTTTAGGACTACTGTGTGTGGGGGCAGCAGGTTATTTTGTGTGTGTGTGGGGGGGGGGGGGGGGGGAAATATATTCTGTTTAGTGTGCAAAGTTGCAGATTAGAGCACATTCTGTTTAGTGTGCACAGTTGCAGATTAGAGCACATTCTGTTTAGTGTGCAAAGTTGCAGATTAGAGCACATTCTGTTTAGTGTGCAAAGTTGCAGATTAGAGCACATTCTGTTAAGTCTTCAAACTAAAATATCAAAGTCACATATTCCATTCAGTGTGCGTCGCCGCAGTTTAGCAGCACATTCTGTGTACTGTGCAGAGTTGCAGAATAGGAAGAAATACTGTTAAGTTTTCAAACTCAAATATTAAAGTCACATATTCCATTCAGTGTGTGTCACCGCCGTTTAGCAGCCTATTCTGTGCACTCTGCACAGTTGCAGACTAGGAAGAAATACTGTTAAGTTTTCAAACTCAAATATTAAAGTCACATATTCCATTCTGTGTTCGTCACCGCAGTTTAGCAGCCTATTCTGTGTACTCTGCACAGTTGCAGAATAGGAAGAAATACTGTTAAGTTTTCAAACTCAAATATTAAAGTCACATATTCCATTCTGTGTGTGTCACCGCAGTTTAGCAGCCTATTCTGTGTACTCTGCACAGTTGCAGACTAGGAAGAAATACTGTTAAGTTTTCAAACTCAAATATTAAAGTCACATATTCCATTCAGTGTGTGTCACCGCCGTTTAGCAGCCTATTCTGTGTACTCTGCACAGTTGCAGACTAGGAAGAAATACTGTTAAGTTTTCAAACTCAAATATTAAAGTCACATATTCCATTCAGTGTGTGTCACCGCCGTTTAGCAGCCTATTCTGTGTACTCTGCACAGTTGCAGACTAGGAAGAAATACTGTTAAGTTTTCAAACTCAAATATTAAAGTCACATATTCCATTCAGTGTGTGTCACCGCCGTTTAGCAGCCTATTCTGTGTACTCTGCACAGTTGCAGACTAGGAAGAAATACTGTTAAGTTTTCAAACTCAAATATTAAAGTCACATATTCCATTCAGTGTGTGTCACCGCCGTTTAGCAGCCTATTCTGTGTACTCTGCACAGTTGCAGACTAGGAAGAAATACTGTTAAGTTTTCAAACTCAAATATTAAAGTCACATATTCCGTGTAAGATGAAGAAGGCGGGTAAAAAGGGACGGGGAAGTGGACGTGATCCTGATAGTTCAGGGCGCGGGTCAGGACGCGGAGAAACTGTGCCTGGTGCCAGAGCACAAGAAAGAAAGACATCCACCATACCTAGCTTCATGTCTAATTTTACAGGGCGTCGCAGGACATCACTCTCGAGGTCCGACCACTGCAAACAGGTGGTCGGTTGGATGACAGCTGATACTGCTTCCAGTCGGTTAAGCACCACCCTGTCTTCCACCAAGTCCACTCTCAGTAGCCAAGAGTCTGGTCAACATAATCCTCACTCTGATCATCCTTCCTCCCACCATACACGGTCTGGTCAAAGAAGTGATCCCACACTGGGATATAGTGAGGAGCTCGTCTCATCACCAATCCTTCATTTGACCCTCTCTCCAAGCACGCTTGCAGAGGAACATGACATCTTGTGCCCTGATTCACAACCTCTAGAGGCTACCCAATCACAAGAAGATGACAGATGTGAACGGCATTTAAGGTCAAAGGAAGTAGTGGATGATGATGATGATGATGAGACACAGTTGCCATTAAATCAACCACTATTTCCGTCTCAAGACCTTGTTGAGGAGAATGTTATACAGTTGTCAATGACTGAGTATGTGGTGGGATCAAGACTTGAGGAGGATGATCAGAGTGAGGAAGTGGAGGAGGACTTGGTGGACGATGAGGTGACTGACCCCACCTGGGAAGGTGTAGAGCCGAGCGATGACAGCAGTCCTGAGGGTGAGCCATCTGCAGCACCGCAACAGGCTGGAAGAGGCAGTGGTGTGGCTACAGAAAGAAGGCGGACCGCACCAAACCGGCCCGCAAATGTTCCACGGAGCACCCCCTTGCGTAAATCTACCTTGCCAAAGGGCAGGTGTTCGCGGTATGGCGTTTTTTTAAGGAAAGTGCGGACGACAAAAGAATTGTAGTTTGCAACCTGTGCCACACCAGAATGAGCCGAGGCATGAACACTAGAAACCTCACCACCACCAGCATGATCCGACACATGGCATCCAAGCACCGTAGTAAGTGGGAGGAACGCCTGGATCGCCCATCTGTGTCTGCAGGCCACACCACTGCCTCCTCTTCCCCTGTTTTCGGTGCCGGCCAATCGCCTGTCGAAGGCGCAGGCCCGCATACCTCCCGCCCTGCACCTGTAGCATCTGAAGCACCATCAGCGACCACATCCACTTCCCTGTCCCAGCGCAGCGTCCAAATGTCATTACCCCAGGCATTTGTGCGCAAGAGAAAGTACCCAGCCACCCACCCACAGGCCATAGCACTAACCTCACACCTTTCCAAATTACTGGCCATCGAAATGCTGCCATTTAGGCTTGTGGACACTGAGTCCTTCCGCAGCCTGATGGCAGCAGCTGTCCCTCGGTACGCGGTCCCCAGCCGCCACTACTTTTCCCGGTGTGCCATCCCCGCATTACACCACCATGTGTCCCGTAACATCACCCGTGCCCTGACCAACGCAGTTACTGGGAAGGTCCACTTAACGACTGACACATGGACAAGTGCTTGTGGCCAGGGACGCTACATTTCCCTGACGGCACACTGGGTGAATGTCGTGGAGGCTGGGAGCGACTCGGACCCTGGGATGGCACGGGTGCTACCCACGCCGAGGATTGCGGGCCCTACCTCCATCAGGGTTTCCGCCAGCACCTACGTTATTGGCTCCTCCTCCTCCGTTTCCACCTCCGAATTCTCTACACGCAGCGCCACTCCCCCATCAGCCGGTAGCTGGAAGCAGTGTAGCACTGCAGTGGGGAAGCGTCAACAGGCCGTGCTGAAGCTGATCTGCCTTGGGGACAAACAGCACACGGCCTCAGAGCTGTTGCAGGGGATTAGTCACCAGACCGAGCAGTGGCTCTCGCCACTCAACCTGCAACCAGGCATGGTTGTGTGTGATAATGGGCGTAACTTGGTGGCGGCTTTGGAGCTCGGCAAGCTCACACACGTACCATGCCTAGCGCATGTATTTAATTTAGTGGTGCAGCGATTTCTAAAAACCTACCCCAATGTGCATGATCTCTTGACCAAGGTGCGCCGCGTGTGTGCACATTTCCGTAAGTCATCTACAGCTTCGGCCGGCCTGTTGAAGCTGCAGCAGCGCTTACAATTGCCAGCTCACCGGCTGCTGTGTGACGTGAGCACGCGCTGGAACTCCACCTTCCACATGTTGGCCCGGCTTTGTGAGCAGCAGAGGGCAGTAGTGGAGTACCAGCTGTTACACGGTCGTCGCCTCTCCGTTCAACTTCCTGTAATCAGAAGTGAGGAGTGGGAATGGATGTCAGACCTCTGCGAGGTTTTACGCAATTTTGAGGAATCGACACAGATGGTGAGCGGCGATAACGCTATTATCAGTGTAACCATCCCACTTCTGTGTCTACTGAAACACTCGCTGCTCACAATTAAAACCGACGCTTTGCATGTGGAAGAGGTGGAAATGGGGGAGGAAGAGCTTACACAAGGTGATAGCCAGAGCACCCTCACTTCGTCTTCTCAGCGACAATTGGAGGAGGCGGAGGAGGAGGAGGAGGAGGAGGAGGAGGAAGACACGGTTGCCTCCGCTACAGAGGGTAGCCATGGAACTTTAGTTCCATCTCTTCAGCGTGGGTGGGCAGAAGAGGAGGAAGAGGATGAGGATATTGAGAGTCATCCTCCTGGTGAGGACAGCGAAATCTTGACTGTTGGTACTCTGGCACACATGGCTGACTTTATGTTAGGCTGCCTTTCCCGTGACCCACGCGTTATACGCATTTTAAACAACACGGATTACTGGGTGTTCACCCTTCTGGACCCCCGCTACAAAGAGAATTTCTCATCTCTCATTCCTCCGGTGGAGAGGACAAGCAAAATGGTGCAATACCAGAAGGTTCTTGTTGAAAAATTGCTTCAAAATTTTCCATCTGACAACGCTGGCGGCAGAGTACGTGCTACCTTGGCCAACAGAGAAGGGGAGAAAAGGGGAGCACACAGCAGTTCCGAGAAAGGCAGGGCAACACTCTCCAAGGCGTGGGACACCTTCATGACACCCCGCCAGCACCCTCACCCTGATGCGCAGCCTAGTGTCACAAGGAGGGAAAAGTTTTGGAAGATGGTGAAGGAGTACGTAGCAGACCGTGTCAGCGTCCTCAATGATCCCTCTGTGCCTTACAACTACTGGGTGTCCAAGCTGGACACGTGGTATGAACTGGCACTCTACGCCTTGGAGGTGCTGGCCTGCCCTGCCGCCAGCGTTCTGTCTGAGCGGGTATTTAGTGCTGCTGGTGGCATCATAACAGATAAGCGTATCCGCCTTTCCACCGACAATGCTGATAGGTTGACACTTATAAAAATGAACAAGGCCTGGATTTCCCCTGACTTCTCCACTCCACTGGAGGAAAGCCCCGGGGGAACATAAACTCACTTTATATATGTTATTTACAATGATGTGAATACTCTGTATTCCCATTCACCCCTTCCACCCAAAAAACGGGTATATGGTTGACTCTTAATCTTCTCATCCTCCTCCTCCTCTTCCATATGCCCTGTGATATAATTTTTATATAGGGCCAGCTCACCAGCGGGCCCTGTGATATAATTTTTATATAGGGCCAGCTCACCAGCGGGCCCTGTTTGACAATTTTTATATAGGTCAGCTCACCAGCGGGCCTTCTCATATAATGTTTTATTGGGTCAGCTCTCTAGCGGGCCCTCTCATATAATGTTTTATAGCGTCAGCTCACTAGCGGGCCTTCGCATATAATGTTTAGGATGGTCAGCTCTGCAGCAGACCCTCACCCATAATGTTTTAGATGGTCAGCTCAGCGCACGTTTCCCTCTTAATCATGGCCTCAGTTCAATAAAATCAAGGAAATTTTTGGGAGAATTTGCCTCTGCGCACGTTTCCCTCTTAATCATGGCCTCAGTTCTGAAAATCAAGGAAATTTTTGGGAGAATTTGCCTCTGCGCACGTTTCCCTCTTAATCATGGCCTCAGTTCTGAAAATCAAGGAAATTTTTGGGAGAATTTGCCTCTGCGCACGTTTCCCTCTTAATCATGGCCTCAATTCTGAAAATCAAGGAAATTTTTGGGAGAATTTGCCTCTGCGCACGTTTCCCTCTTAATCATGGCCTCAGTTCTGAAAATCAAGGACATTTTTGGGAGAATTTGCCTCTGCGCACGTTTCCCTCTTAATCATGGCCTCAATTCTGAAAATCAAGGAAATTTTTGGGAGAATTTGCCTCTGCGCACGTTTCCCTCTTAATCATGGCCTCAATTCTGAAAATCAAGGAAATTTTTGGGAGAATTTGCCTCTGCGCACGTTTCCCTCTTAATCATGGCCTCAGTTCTGAAAATCAAGGAAATGTTTGGGAGAATTTGCCTCTGCGCACGTTTCCCTCTTAATCATGGCCTCACTTCAGAAAATCAAGGACATTTTTGGGAGAATTTGCAGATGATATACAAGTAAATATACAGCAAATACTGTTTGGTAACAATTTTTCGCCTAAAGTCGTTTTTATCTTCCTTTTTGTGTGTTTTACGGTCAGTCTGTAAAAATGGCGTACTACGGGCGAAAGATCGTTCCCAGCAGCGATGTTGGAGTCCAAGATGCATCCAGACATCCTCCCTATGCTGTCCCTGAACCATTTCTGTGGTGTTTCCATCCTTTTCTGCCCTTTTCCTATGGACCAGGCACCCTCCCCTCATCAGAGCAGGGGGTGCCTGGTGTAATGCTCGAGTCCTCCCATTGACTTCAATGGGGCTCGGGTGCTCGGCCGAGCACTCGAGCCTCAGGGGGTGCTCGGTCAGAGCACCCGAGCATTGGGGTGCTCGCTCATCACTAATAATGATGTTTAAATACAAGTTGCTCTTACAAGAAAGGTCATACTTCAATATAAAAGGTTTGTAAATTTCCCAATACTTATGGTATTGTGGATTTCTTAAAGTAGACCAAATTGACCTATACATTTTTGTCTATATAAAAATGTCCAAAACAACAGTGTTTTACTTATTTACCTTTTAGTTATTTACTGTGGGGTGCAGCATGCCATGATGAAAGTAAGTCTCCGTTTTGTACTCTTCTGCCTCCCACTGAATGTAATATTTTTTACTAGGCTGAAGAGAGGGGAATCACAGTGTCCTACCTCTCCTGTCCATATGAATATCTTTGTTGATTTATAATGAAAGAGAAGGTGATCCCCAACCTCCTTTGCTCAAACAGCAGCTAGTAATCAAAGGGAATGAAATGGATTGGCTCAGCCACTGACTGTCTCTGAAATCAAGACATTGGCTTGGAAACAGTAATCCTAGGTTTGATTCCCATACTGGTTCATTGTGACTATGGTCACGTTATCTACTTGTGCCTCCAGAACCAAAATTAGATTGTAAACCCTGCAGGACAAGGGAGCATTGTTCCTGAAATAATAATATGTCTAAAGAGCTATACATCTATTTTCAGTACATTATCACCAAGAACCACCCCTTCCCTGGACCACTGCACTCAACAGCACTTCTCTCTCCCACCCACTGATTGGCAGTTAATGTGGCAGGAGGCACTTACACCCAATAGCACTTACTCCTTCTGTGTCCAACCTACCTTCCTCTAGACTGTAAGCTCTCACGAGCAGGGCCCTCTAATCCTTCTGTTCTCCACATCTGATAGTACTATTTAATACCTCTGTATGTCTATTACCTACTGTAAAGTGCTGCGGAATTTGTTGGCACTATATAAATAAAGAATAATAATAATGTCAAGTCTTGTATATAATATGAACCTGTGTATAATATGCAGGTGTAAAATATACCCAAGATTTTTGATAAACTATAAAGTACATGTGTATAATACGCCCTTTCCCTTCCTCTACCCACAAAAAAATTATATGTCCTCCTCGATCTCTCTCACTCTTCTTTCCCACGCACATAATTATCCTTATCTGTGTGCCCCCTTTTCTGTCTACCTACCTCCATAACCAGGACATCTCCAGAGGCAGCCAGGAGATCCATGCCGCAGGCGGCATGCTTGCATTTGCTGCCCGCTTACTTCACTGCTGTACCTCCTCCCCAGGGCATTACCATAGAAGGTTCTGAAAAGGCACAAACCTATTTCCAATTGGGAGCAGGTACAGTAATGGAGGAAGCAGGTGGTAAATGCAAACCTGCCACCCACTGCACTGGTCTCCCAGCTGCCTTTAGAGATAACTGTATAGAAATGGAAGGAGGAAAGGAGAAGATATATCAAGGAGGCCATTTTAAGTTTATTTTGTGGATAGAAAGGTGTGCAGAGATAAGGTGGAGGAAGGAAATGGGAGGGCGATTGAGGGGAGCATTTTAATTTTTTTGTGCATTTTTTTTTAATGTGAGTATGGCACCCAAGATTCCGTGGTATATAAAACGTGATTATGCCCAGTTCTCTCTCTCCATTCTTTTGTATTTATGTGTTAGCGATTTATCAGATTGAGAAAGACCAGACCCCTTTCTCAGTTTAGCCCCTTGTGGCTTCAGACACTTTAAAGGAAGAGACAGAAACTGGTGGATCATCTCTCTCCATTCATAGAAGCAATTTAAGCCGCAGTCAAGTGATTATGGCCTTGAACTCTATGGAAGATTTTTGTTCCCTTCATTCTATATGACCTTCATAAATTAGTGAAAAACACAATTCTCAATTTCAGTTCAGTGTGATAGTAAAATGATCACTGCTTTAGTTGCTTTTATGAATGTACAGATGGGATTTCATTATCCTAGTGTTTCCTTGTGAAGTGGTTGAATCTACATAGGGCTATGAAGTAAATGGGGAAATCCAGGGATTCCCTCCTCCTTCTGCAGGGGAACTTATAAGTACTGTAGAGATAAGGGCTGTGAATCCTCTATATCTATTCTAATAAAAAGTGTAATAGACAGTGGGAGAGGGAGTGAGGTGATCAAGAGAAGACTAGACAAGTAAAGTTATATAATGACTACTAGAGGTAGCGATTAGCATTAAATAAACACCTATAACACAAAATATAAATCTAAATAACTAATTCTGTTTTTATAACATCTGCTGCTTTTAAGACGGAATACAAAGCATTTGGTTCGGCTCAATCAATACACCACCAGCAACAAATTCAACAAAGTGCTTAGTGGTACTTTTCATACCTCCCAAGTGTCCCTCTTCGAAACCAGATCCCTCTGTCCCGCTTTCCCACCCAGATGTCCCTCTTTTTAGGAGATCAGACCCTGTAGTGTGTATATAAGTGTATCACATTGCTCCACAGCCATAAAACTCACATTATTGATTCTTTAAATGTCATTATAGGAGTTTATAAATTAATCTGTATAAATAAAATACTTTGGTCTTGCTCTAGATCATTTATTAAGTTATACAGAGAGGTGTCAGTAGGTCATGAAATCACCTATAAATTCTTGGTAATGCCCCCGCACACCAGCCACACTACCAGTAACACCCCCTAAAACAAAAGTGTCCCTCTCTGGCCATTTGAAATGTTTGGAGGTATGACTTTTTTCCGGTGTATGGGAAGAAGAATTCTCTCCAAAAGCCATAAGCCTTGGGATAAATATTGAGGAGCAGTTTGCACTGGTGATTGAAATGTCGCTGCAATAGAGTGCACTATATGAAATGCTTTCAAAACTTTATGGAATATCTGTGTTATCTATTGTCTTGGGATGACAGTTATTAATGGGCTTCGCAAGTCTCATAAATGTACTGCAAATTTGGAAAAGAAAAGGAAAATGAAGGACTTGACCGAGTTCGCCCTTACCCTCATTTACTAGGCCAGGCTACACTATCTTGGACTTAGAACTTGTCTCTCTTTTCTTGGTAATTGAGGGTTAGAGAGAAAATCAATCGGATCCTTCATTTTCCCTTTATTTTCTAATTTTGAAAAACTTTATGGGAGCATACCGGAGTTGGTGTAGTAAGAAAAATGGCACCATTTTGTGGCAAACACATATACCATAGTGTAGAGAGAGACACATATAAGTTTCTGCCAATTTAAATGGGGCTTTTAAACCTTGGGTGCTATAAAGTTCTCTCTAGCATTTAAACCATAATGGTTTGAGAGATGTAAGAAGAAAGACCTCCTCTCCCTCCCCCTTCTCATTCGTCTGCTGTATAGCGGACTTCATGAGATCCTGCTTCCAGGACCAGACGGCGGCTCTTCAGGAGCGCTGTCATCTAGATATCTTGGAATAATTACTTAATCGGAATGGTCTGAAACGTGTGCCTGGCTTGCAAGCACATGTTGTAGACCATTCGGTTGAAGTACTTATACCGAGATATCTAGATGACAGCGCTCCTGAAGAGCCGTCGTAAGTCGGTCGACCGGATCCTGCCTCTGACAGCTTTACAGCTCATCAGGCAGAAAGGGGAGGAAGCGGAGGTCTTTATTTTCTTACATTTCTCAAACCATAACGGTTTGAGAGATGGGAATATGGAAGTTAGGTATGTTTAACTGATTCCTAGCATTTGGCTTCAAGTTTTTCGGGGGGGTTACTATCCCTTTAAATCAATGTAAGTCGAGTAATTTTTATTTTCTACCTGTGATTCAGCTGCTTTTGCTCCAGAGTTGCAGCCCAGTATATTAATAACAGTATGTGCGTTTAATGGGCTTTTAAACTGCACAAAAAGAAATATTTGCTCTGCGGAATGTCACAGCTACCTTATTGACAAGGACAATGGCCTTCCCCAGATTCCCTTCTTTCCTTCTCTTATCCAGATGTTCCTTGGTAATGTATATGGCCACTCTAGTCTTCCCACTTCCTGTAGGGAGGCAGATGATAATATTCTTTCCCTCCAGCGCTGGCTTTGCTACTTCCATCTGATAATCTCGTAAATGGATTTCAGGAACCGGTGAAGTCCTGCTTGTCTGTGTGTCCTCCTCTACATCTAATGAAAAATAAATAGATATTTATATTAGTTTTATGTTGGTCTGTAAATAATATTCCTTTTCAAATCCAATATTGTGTGATTCACAGGGTCTGAGTTGTGACATGTGGTTGTGCCTGTCTCATATATTCTCTCTTGCTTACATCAACGAACGGAACTTTGTATCTGTCTCCCCACTTTTTCTCTGTACTAGGATTGGCTGATGCATAGCCAATCAAAGCATTGTGTGCTCATAAAATACAAATCTTCTACATTTAATAGTTGTGATCATCTTTTGTCAGGACACTGGGACAGGATTCTAAAAGCTATCACTACCTTGGAAAAGCAGGGTATCCTTTTGAATGGTCGCACACAGAAGAGCGTGTGACCAGAGCCCACCCCTATATGGGTCCCGGAGGGTCAATGGGACCCAGGCGACACTTTGACAGGAGCAACAATTTGCCACCCCAAGGTATGTTCTCTCCAGCAAAAAAAAAAACAAAACAAAACAAAAAACATGTCAGCAGAGGCGCTGGCTCAACAGCCTCTCTGTGGGCGGGCAGTCAGCTTGCGTACATACCTCCTCCCATGTTGCCTCTCTTGCTCCCGTGCTGTACTGAGGTCAGAGCGTTGGAGGTCACGTAACCTGCCAGCGCTCAGACTTCAGACCACACGGGGAGCGCAAGAGGCAGCATGGGAGGATTAAGCTGTCTGCCATTAGACACCAGGTAGCATGTCCTGGGGTGCTGGGGCATGTTTTAACGGGCATCTGGCAGTGGCATATTTAATGGGCATCTGACAGTGGCATTTTTTAATGGGCAAACTGGTTGTGGCATATGGAGAGAGAAGAGAAACAGACAGAGGTTGGAAGAGGAGAGAGACAGAAAGACGTGGAGGAGAGATACAAAAGAGTAGAAGATACATCGCAAAGAGAGACATGGGGAGAGGAGAGAGACATGTATGACATGGTGAAGAGAGAGACAGACATGGGTGGGATGGAGAGAGAGAGACATAGGGGGGAAACAGAAATGGGTGGGATGGAGGGACAGACATTGGGAGGAGACAGACATGGGTGGGATGGAGGGACAGACATGGGGAGGAGACAGACATGGGTGGGATGGAGGGAGAGACGGGGGGGAGACAGACATGGAGGGAGAGCAAGACAGACATAGATGGCATAGGGAGAGAGACATGGTGGAAACAGACATGGATGGCATGGGGGAGTGGCAAATATGTTAGGTACGCCCCTGGGAAAGACACAAATGGGGTGGGGCATAAGGGGTGGCAAAATAAGGTTTTGCCTAGGGTGGCAAAAATCCTTGCACCAGCCCCGAGTACAGGAGCAGACAAACCTGGTTATGAAAGGGTTAAAGTGGTGTCCTGTGTGAGAGATATCTAATACTGTTGAAAAATTTTAAGAAAATTAACAATTTATAAAATATCATCTAGAAATTTTAGATTGTAATTTATAACTGTCCATTTTTTACATCTGCAGCAGTGTTAGATAGCAATCTTTCAAATAGGACACCACTTTAACCCTTTCATAACCAGGGATGTCTGCTCCTGTGCTCAAAGGGTTAGATTTTCTAACCCTTTAAGTAGAGGAGCAGAAAATTCTAACCCTTTGAGTACAGGAGCAGTCATCCCTGGTTATGAAAGGGTTAAAGTGGTGTCCTACGTGAATGATTTCTATCTAACACTGCTGCAATTATAAAAAATGGACAGTTTTAAAATATCATCCAAAATGTGCAATTCTTCCATTTGTCTTTACATTATACTAACTGCACAGGGAAGTTTGTTGGCTTTGAATGACCTGGGGCTTAACCCTTGGTGTGCTAGAGGGGTATGCAATGCTTTGCATACCCCTCTGGCACTCAAAGGGTTAAATGTGTATAACGCATCCATATGAGAGTGTTTTGGTGGGTGTGGTTTGGGGGGCAGCATTTCATCCTTGGACCCAGGCAGCACAATGTCTTGGGCCGGCCCTGCATGAGACCATTCAACTATTTCAGCAGGTCGTCTGGCTAAAAAGCGCAACGTGACAATCTCGCAGTGCGTGTCAGCGTGAGATTGTCACGTTGCATAGTGAATGGGCACGTTAAGCACATGGATGCAGCTGGAGCGCCTCCGTGTGCTGCAGATGAATGGGATCCCCTCCCTCATCTGAAGCTGTATATTGAAGATGGATGGAATAGATCCGTGCCACGTATAATCAAAAAACTAAGCTTCTAACTAAAAACAAAAGTGATTTTGTATTAAAAAGCAGTACTTATTTGAAACCTATTCATTTAAATTAATGTGTATTTTTGGAAATTATTTGTTTTCTATAGTAAAGTTGGTTTTCCCTGGAACTGATCCTCTTTTAACCCTTTGAGTGCTGGAGAGGTATCCAAGTGCATACCTCTCTGGCACTCAAAGGGTTAATTCACACATATGGTTCTTTGATATCAGGGAAGTCTCCAAATCATTGTAGGACTACAATCATTTACAGCAACGGGGGACAACATGAAGTCCAAAAGTAGGGTTGCCACCTTTTCTTAAAAAAAAAAAAAAAAAAAAAAAAACACCGTCCATGGCATTCCCTCCATAAACTTAACACTGGACAGAAACCAATTTTTTACTGGCCTGCTGGTAAAATACTGACTGGGTGGCAACCCTATCCAAAAGCTGACAGGGAATGATGGGAGTTTTAGTCTGGCAGCAGCTGAAAGGCCTTGCATTGCCAGTCCCTGGTGTACAGTGATGGAGTATGCTTCCCGCTGTAGAGGTCTACTTATAAAAAGCAGAGAAAGAGTAGACAACATAAGGAAAAGATCATGAATACAGTAGTAAAAAAACAGAAATAGATGCAGACTGGCAGCAATTTTATTTTTTTCTAAACTGAGACTCAGGACACTGATTTTGTAATGGAACATGTGAAAGCCATTAGGATAGGACGATGATGATGAAATTCAGTCCATGTAAGAAAAACAAAACCATATAAAAACAAGGCGCAAATTGCATAATATCTCTAGCCACCATATAAACAAACTAGTCCACAATGTAGAACATTTGATTCTGGAGCCAACCAATTGCCCCATGGGGAGAAACAAATATTCCTTCTGACTTAAATGGTTATTTTGACCACTTCAGTGCTA
Source organism: Rhinophrynus dorsalis (assembly GCA_037306005.1). NCBI lineage: Eukaryota > Metazoa > Chordata > Amphibia > Anura > Rhinophrynidae > Rhinophrynus > Rhinophrynus dorsalis. The sequence goes on along the minus strand of CM074725.1, from coordinate 203,222,426 downwards.
GAGAGGTCTCCAATGCATTGGAAATCAATGAGCTGGAGACCTTGCTAACATTCAAGGGGTTTAAAAAAAATCACTTAAATTAATGGCAAATAGCAATTGTCCCCCGTGGATCAAATGCTCAGTTCAAACCAGCATTGTGGTTCTCAACCAGGTGCCGTGGCACTTTGCTGGGATTTGGACATTCATTTAGGGTGCCACTTGTTTCTATGATGACTAACAAAAATGTGAATATTGAGTTTCAGTGTGTAAGTATACGTGACTGTGTGTATTTTATTTAATTGAAAAAACTATATGTTCTTGCTTTTTGAAATGACTGGACACTGCCCACCAATATGAACATATGACCTTGCATAATGCTGACAAGGTCAGAAAGATCACAGCAGACCTAATGACAACTTGCCTTTCACCTACGCCAAAGCTGTCATATTTTATTGTGCATTGACATTATCTTCCAAAGAGCAAATGTGGTTAAACATGATGGAATTAAATCCTCACACCTACATGTTATATTCCCAGCACAGACGTGGTGAATCACTGTAGTAATTACGCACAAGTGGCATTTGGAGTTTACAGACTACAATTTTAGTGTGCCATTTACACCTTGGGGCTGATGTACAAAGTAGAACTGGGGAAGATACACTAGGGTGTAATAAAGAGGTGATAACTTTTCTAATGTGATGAAGCTCTCAAGTTGGAATCAGAGAAAATATAAACCTGGAGAAGGTATCTCCTCTTTATCACTCCTTTACAACACGGAACTGCCTGATCCGTGGGCGGTTCTAGAGGACAATGACACTTTTTTTTTTTTTTTTGCACAATGAATTCTGGGATGGCAGAGTGGCATGCAGTCACAATGCTATCCCAGAATTCCATGACATGTGGACCAACATGACGGTTCTAGCACGTCATGTGTCATTAAAGGGTTAATCCCTAAAAACCACCAAAAGAATAAAAATCCATATTGATTTAAATTTGGCATTTAACCCTTTTAATATTAGTGAGGTCTCTAATTCATTGCTTTATGAGATCAATTAATTTATTAATGTCTGTAAATTACACCTATGGGAGTTATAGCTTTAGGATGTTATGCTCTCCAGTGAAATATATTATCCATTCTCGGTTATCATAAACAGCCAGGATTTCACGCTGGAGAGACCTTAGAGTGGAAGTTCCATAAAATAAAATAGGGAATGGACAGTTTATTTCACTCGACACTTTCTCACATTTATCTCACCTTAGAGCATAACCTCCTAAAGCTATAACTCCCATAGGTGAAAGTTGCAGACATTCATTAATTAATCTCATAAAGCAATGAATTAGAGACCTCACTAATATTCAAGGGGTTAAATGCCGAACTGAAATCTCCCACCAAGCTTCTTTACCTGCCTCTGCAAAAGCAGAAGCTGCCAGAGATGTTCTCATTCAGGACACACTTGAAAACGAGAGAAATCTCAATGTATTCTACCTGGTAAAATATTTTCTAAATAAAATTCCTAAAGGCTGTACAGGTTGGTATGGAGACTGGGAATCTAACAAGAATTATGAGATGCCTTCCTAGAGCACACAGAACCAAATCTGGGGAGAAGTCTTTTTTGGGGGGGGGGGACTGTACATTGAGGCCTTTAAAGAGGATCTAATCACTCCTTTACAACTTATGCTCATTAGTTACAGCATTTAGAGAATACATTTAAAACTGTATTATTTTCTTAAAACAAAATGTTATTTGCACGAAAATTAATGTTTATACAGACCCCTGCAGCCTACTTCCGGCAGACTGCTCTTGCCGCACTGACTCTGCTCCCCTCCCTCCAACCAGCATCCTCCGATGACGGAGGCTTTCTGTCTCAAAGCTGGAGTGGTATCATTGGCTAGATATCGATCTCTGTCAATGAGATCGCTCCAGCTTAGAGACAGAAAGCCTCCATCATCATAGGATGCTGGGTAGAGGGACGGGAGCAGAGGCAGTGTGGCAAGAGAAGTCAGGCCGGAAGTAGGCTGCAGGGGACTCTATAAACATTAATTTTTGGCAAATAAAGTTTTGTTTAAAAAAAAAAAAAAAAGTTTTGAATGTATTCTCTAAATGCTCTAACTAATGAGCAAAAGTTGTAAAGGGATGATAAAGCCTCTTTAAGTTTCTAATAAGGTTACTGCCAGAAGTGGAACTAAGAGTGTCAGTGTCATTAATTTTGGTGCAGGTGGGTATGATGTCTGAGCAGCCAATAGGAATGAACAGTTGACTCTCTGGGGCTCTTAATATCAGCTGTGGTGTGGGTAAGGCCAGGAGGGAACTTGTGCACTGATAGCTGTAAGTAAAATGTTTCTACTGCAATTAAAGATGTCTCACAGTATATCTCTAGCATCTAAGGGCCATATATTCAAAGGGATAAAGACAAAGAAATGTCGAATGAATGACAAAAATACATTACTGTATGCATTAACAATAGATTTTCCACAGAGTATATGACAAAAACCGAGTTATGTCCATTTTGTACAACGGCGTGGCTAAACTATTCTCCAGTGTCGTATTGAGGAAAAGAAAATGTGTTGTTTACAACGACAAAAAAGGTCTTGCAAAAGGCAAAATTTGTACGTTAAGAAAAAAAAAGTAGAGGGAATGTGGTTCTGAATGTAAGAAACCTATAATAATCGAAGGAAACACAACACAAGCACAATTACCATACTTATATACCAACATTTTTGTCATTAGGATGTTTTTGTCTTTTGATACGACATTTTTGACGTTACATAGGACAATTTCAGTCAGGAATCGAACCTCAATGACAAAATGACATATTTCCGATCACAGTCGACACTCTGAAAATATTACTGATCCCAATGACACTGTACTTTGAAATGTCGTTACTAAAGATAAAAGCTATTTCACTACTTCTTTGAACATATGGCCCTAAAGGGGGTTAACAAAACACTGGAGATGTATAAAATCCCTTTTAGTGGTATGTTTAAGAATTGTCCCTAAAATTCACAAGTGATGATAGTGATATATTTATAAACAAGACCTATTATTATCTAAGAAAATGTTCCAATATTTTTTCATACATAAAGAGTTTATATGCTCCATCACTTATCATATATACATCCATTAACCCTTTGAATGCCAGAGGGATAAGCAACATATTGCTTCGCACTCTAAGGTTTAAGACGAGGTAATAACTGGCATTCACCCTTTGAGTGCCAGAGAAATATTCAATGCATAGCCACTCACTACGTTGCATACCTCTCTGGCACTCAAAGGGCGAATATTTAACTGTTAAAACTTGAATGAACAAATATGTTTATTTATATAGCGCCAAAAGTTTATGCAGCACTTTAACCCTTTGAATGCCGGAGGGGTACGCAAGGCATTGCAATGCGTTGCATAGCCCTCCAGCACTCGAATGGTTAAAAGTATATTTTGTCAACATTAGCATATGTATTTCTATATACATTATACAGATCTCTTATTCGCACCACACCCATTTCATCAGATTGGCGTTAGTACTTAGCAGAAATATCGCTAAATTTGTATATTTCCTTATGTCACTTTGTGACAATTTTACAAATACTGTCTTTATTACCCTAGTTTTATACTGATCCCATAATCAGGCCAACAACAACTATTTCTTAGCAAGCAAGAGAAAATGTTGTTGTTTATTTTAACCTTTAACCCTTTGAGTGCCGGAGTGGAATGGAATGCATTCCGTACCACTCCGGCACTCAAAGGGTTAAGAACAAGACAGGTACACAATGCACTACAAAGCAATGCACTAAACACCCCTATGGGTCTGAAAGGGTTAATATTCCAGGCTTTTTAAAGTCCAGTAAGCTGTCCTCAGATGACTATGACGAGGGTAAGTTCTGCAAACTTTTCAGATGTTGAAAAAACACAAGGTTTTCCCAAAAATATCTACACAGCACTAACTTCTCCTAAAGATTGCAAAAAAAGTAAACTCTAAAGACTTAGTCATCTTCAGATGTGATGAATCAAGGACTTTTATTATTTTTACAAAACAAGGATATAACCATGTTCTTTTTTTAGATATATCAGCTGAGTAAGCAATCGTGATTCAAGTAAATCAATATGCCCTGCTGAGTGAAACAAGGGAACTACCACTGTAGGGAGATTTTTACCATTCAAAACTTATTACAGTTCAAACTTTATTTTTATATCAAATGATTAGCAACAGCACCAACTTCTGTACAAAAAGCAATTTTTTTTTTATTGCACTCTATGGATCAGCTTGAGTCCTGGGGTGAAAGGTATAAAGGTTCAGTGCATTGATGAAGTGTATCTGACGATGTGTGGCAATCATTTTACTATGGAGAACACAACACACTTCGTGGTATGCACTATGAATTTGCTATGCAATGGAAGAAACTTTGGTCATTATTATATGAGGTTGGTGTAACGCTGGCCATGTGTTAGTGAGGGCAAGTGGGGGAGAGAGGATGCTCTCAGATGTCAGCACCAATAACACTACCAGCCCTGACATAGTGATGTGCAACATATTGCTAGGCAGTTTGTGGCATTCAAAAGGATATAACATAAACAGTCCCCTTCCCTGCATCAAACATTGTTCAATTACACAGGCAGAGCAGCTGTAATATGTAACTGTATCTCTGTCAGTTCTGTCTTTACAAGAACCAGTGTTACGGTTGGCAAGCAAGACAAGAAGTCAGACGGTATAGTTAAGATCACCTTTATTAGAAATATATTAACAGAAATGCAAATAACACACAGAGGGTGATCAAAGAGGCAAGCACTGTATCAGAAATAGTAGTCTTCAAATAGATCCACCACACTGTTTGAGACTAGGCCTCAGCCCACTGGAGTGTCATATAAAAAGGTAACACTGACTCAGCCTGCAGTCAGTAGCTAGGAGTCTGATAGAGCCCCAGGTCAGTACTAGGAAGGATGTCTGTGGAACGGGACCAACACATGAAGCAAACAGATAGAGCCTTCTAGTAAGCACCAGATAGGATAGTCAGACAAGCCAGGTCATACACAGAGCAGGTAGTCAGCCAGAGCCACAGTTTTGCACCAGAAAGGATATCCACTGAAGCGTTGGTGTGCTGGATGCGCAGTGGACAGAGCCCCAGGTCAACACCAGAGTGGGTAGTCAGACAAGCCAGGTCATACACGGAGCAGGTAGTCAGCCAGAGTCACAGGTTTGCACCAGAAAGGATGTCTAAGCCAAATCAGAACAGTCAGACAGAGCCACAGGTCAACACCAGGATGGATGGTCAGACAAGCCGGGTCATACACAGGAATCAGGAATACCAACTAAATGAACTGTGCAGAACAACAACGTAAGGGTAACTGAGTCAGGACTCAGTCTACCCTTTAAACCCCTCCTCAGGAAGTAGGAGCAGCTCAGAGGGAGGTAGGAGGAGACTACAGGCCTCAAACACATATAACAGAGGCCTACAGCATGCTGAAGCCTGGCGCCTGCAGATGACGCATCTAGCATTGATGCGTCCAACCGCTCGTGGAAATGACGCTAGAGCATCATTGTGAGGATCGCCAGAAGTGGTGGTGCTACAAGGTACTGTGACAACCAGCTGATCAGCTGTCAATCAGCTGATTCATGTAAACAGAAGAATCTGCTACACTCCACAAGACAAACACTATACCTTTAGGAGTGTAGCAAAGGCTTCTATTTGCATGACATGGGCAGCCATCAGAGCTTAGTGTATGTGGCAAACAGTCACAATAACATATAAACACAGGAAGACAAATGTTCATGAAGCCATCTTTCAATATGCAAAAGAGCCATTGCCAAAGTGAACACTGAAACACCATAAACCTCGTGAAGGCATAAAGATATTGGTGTATTTGCAAGGATATGGTGGTGAAGAAATCTTAGTTCATTTGATGAGATGCAATTGGTGCAACCACTCTACACCAGAGGTTGCCAACCATTTCTTTAATGGGAGCTACTTTTAAAACTGTTTAAACTTTCTGTGCTATTGTAAAACATATACTGAATATATATGAATTTATAACTGTGTATATACTAAACCATCTCCAAAAGCTGCTCTTACCTACTCTTCGTTTCTTCTCTTACTTTCAAATAACAAAGTGCTACACAAAAATATGACCAAAGAGAGACAACAGGGACACCACATAAGATAGTATTTCTGTTATAAAATAATAGCAAACCCAATTCCCTTCATTCTGATTGGTCTGTCATATACAAATATGAATGGCAGAAATATCCAGCTGGTGGGAGACTTTAGACCATTTCCCACTTTGGTATATTTGTCTCTTATTAGTAGCTGGTTGAGGTGCTTATCTGTATTCACCTCTGGTTCCACATCAAGTGATCTCAATCTGGTGCTCAATATAATAATAATAATGAAAAAAAAAAAAAAAAAAGAAATAGGTGCAAGAAGCAATTCAAAGAGGAAAAGCACACCAACACCATTCAAGTAATGTGAATTTAAGATACTCACAGAATTACAGCAGCATATGTTTCCCCACCTGTTCCACTATATCTTGCAGGGAATATTAGGAGTCTATCCCTGCTCAGGAGGTAGAAATCCTTATTGTAGAGTATATGGAATGTATATAGAGGCGTATATAAAATAGAATATAAATAAACTAGTTGAACAGTCCATGTACACAGGGCCGCAGTACCAGGCAGCAACGGCTGCGGTGCAGTCATGCACAATAGAGACTGCCCACGCCGCAGCTGATAACGGAGCGGGGAGCTCGGTTCTGTTATCAGCCATTGTGCGGGCAGTCTGTACGAAGCATGGCATCTTCTGACAAGCATATATTAGCGAATTATTAAATAGGATGGGCTGAAAAGAATATATGTATTTAATATAAATAAAACTACATACTATCAGTAAAGCAAATAATTATACAAAAACATGCTACATTCCATGTATATCATGGCGTTTCCCCCAGCCACTTTATCAAGAATTAACCAGCAAACAATGCGCTTTTCATTTCCAATGATCATTATACCCCTTAAAGGAATCTGGTAGCACCAGGCTCTTTACATTACAAAATCTCAGACTACTACTCAATTAGTTTCCAAAAAATTACTATATAATAGAAATTACCTAAAAAATACTTTTAATTGTCTATAATGCATAAATCTGATCACTGAAGATTAACCACTCAGGTGTTCAAAAAGAACTCTGCCTTCTAGACCTGATTTAACTAATCAATATTAACCCATTGGATGCCACAAAAAAGGGAAGATACAATGAATTGCTATGTGATATATCATGCATCCCTCAGCATCCAAAGGGTATGGATCAGGTTTTAAATCTAAAATCAGTTTATTGTGGGATTTATAATCCAATAGAATAAATGTTACCGTTTTTTGGGTTAGTCCTGATTTCTACAATCAAAAGTTAAATATGGAACTACTTGAAGGGGCGACCATAAATATGACTGATCTTTCACATGTTTGTTTATTCATGCATATAAGCATAGTCGACGTTACAACTTAAAGGGGATCTCTCACATAGATATAAGTGATGCTCATTAGTTTGAGCATTTAGTGAAAACATTTAAAACGTTGTTCATTTAAAAAAAAAAAAACAAAAAAAAAAAAACACAACTTTATCTGCACAAAATGTAATGTTTAAAAAGTGCCTGGCAGCCTACTTCCGTCTTGCAGTACTGCCTCTGCTCCCATCCCACTACCCAGCATCCTCCGATGACGGATGCTTTCTTTCTCTAAGCTGGAGCGATCTCATTGGCTAGATATTGATCTCTGCCAATGAGATCGCTCAAGCTTAGAGACAGACAGCCTCCGTCATCGGAGGAGGGAGGGGAACAGAGGCAGTTCAGCAAGCCGGAAGTAGGCTGACGGGCACTTTTTAAACATTAATTTTTGTGCAGATAAAAGGTGTTTTTTTTTTTTTTTAAATGAACAACGTTTTAAATGTTTTCCCTAAATGCTCTAACTAATGAGCATTACTTATATCTATGTGAGAGATCCACTTTAAAGTTCCTAAAATATATACTTGTAAACACTGAAAATGAAACATCTAAGCAACCTGAATTTGTAGAATAAGTTACAAGATGTAGAATTTTTATCAGAAAAAAAATCCATGTTCCGTATAGAAGACAAAACATGTGGCTCTCCAGTGAACCACATATTTTCTGATTGATAGTGCCTTCCCATCCTGAACAATACTATCCATGTTTAAAACAGAACTATCATCCACCTTATATTGAGCCCCAAATCCTAGTAATAATAGCGATATGTATATACGTACTTGTAATTTCAATAAAAATTGTGGCACTAGTGAAAAATAGACCTTTATAGGCAGACAGACATCTGGAAACAGCACAGACATGTTGCAGAGAAAGCACCTCTGATTCTGCGCAAGATCCCTACCTGCCTAAAAAGGTCTATTTTTCACTAGTGCCGCAATTATTATTGAAATTAGAAGTATGTAGATGCATTTCGCTATTATTATTAGGATCTGGGGCTCAATATAAGGTGTATGATAGTTCCGCTTTAAAGGTATAGTAATGGATGTTAATAAATGTACATCCAATTAATGCTCCTATGTTATGTTTTATATTGTGCGGTAGTTCTAAAGTAAATTAGGTTTAAAGTATCCTCCTCCCACCCTTTTTACTTCTTGCATGCTCTTCCCCACAAATGCGGAATCCTGTCGCTTGACCAGACAGCTCATAGCGAGGGGCAATCTTCTCTCTGTGAGCATAATGAAAATCCTGCCCTTTTTGATGAAGGAGGGCAGGATTTTCATTACTCTCACTGTAGACTGTACCGCGCTGCGCTCTGTCCACACCGGCTCGGGGATAGAATTGAGTTGGTAAAAGTTTCCCCCGAAGAATTACCCATCAGGCGACTAGCTGCTTGAAAGTACTAGTCGCCAGAATGATTACATCCTTATAGAGAAATTCTGCTGCTCCCGGGACTGACAGCCAGGAAACAGCGCAGATCTTTGCATAGTGACGTCTGTGTGCCTGCGCTGGCAGACCCAGTCTGCTCTAGGAAGCGCAGCTAGATGCCATATGGTACCGGAAGGGACTGACAGCGCAGGCACACAGACGTCATTATGCAAAGATGTATGCGCCGTTTCATGGCTGTCAGTCCCAGGAGCAGTAAATTTCTCTATGAGGAGGTAATAATTCTGGCGACTAGTACTATTGAGCAGCTAGTTGCCAGATGGTTAATTCTTCAGGGGAAACTATAGGTGGGGTGGTAGTTCTACTTTAAAATTTAATTATTTTTGAACTACATGTCTGGCATGATTAATGTACAGAGCAAAATGAAACAAAACATATGAGCATTAATCGGAGGTACATTTATTAGCATCCATTACCATCCCTTTAAAACGGACCTGTCACTGATTTTTTTTTTTTTTTTTTTTTTTTTTTTTACACATTTCAAAATGTCATTCAAAACTGTCAGTATGTCATTTTAACCAAAAGTCCAGCAGATGTATAGTTTAAGAGATATTCATGCTTTTATTTCTGGAAAAAGTGAAAGTCTCCTAGTACAGCACAGTTTAATTATCATATGTGAAACATTCCTTAATTAGCATATTAAAGGTCCCTGAAAGGGCTTCATTAGTGTATGATACATCACCACAATTAGCATATGGTACCAAGAATAAGTATCTCCTTAACTGTACATTTTCTGATCTTTTGGCTAACATGACATAGTAAGCTTTTAATGAATTTTTCAAATATACAGCTTTGAATCAAGGTGCAGACAGGTCCAATTTAAAGTTACTGGAGTGGCTAATTAAAACATTTAATTAGAAGTTGGCAACTTTTGATAGAATAGATGAGTGAATATGGAGTCACACTGTGGCTCTTACTCAGTTTGACACCACATTTTTCCCACAACACTTCCTATACAAGTCATTTTTACAAAGCATGCAAAATAATCTGCAAGTCGTTATTGTCGCAATAGGGCAGGAAAACCGTGAAAATGCGGTGAGTCACTCTATTTGAATTAATATCAGCTCTGACTGACCACTGCTGGGTACCACAGAGGAAAGCAGAGCTGCAGCCAATCTGAGCAAACTGGGGCTCAGATTTTAACAACTGGACATGTCTCTGGCAGGCCAGATAGCTTGACGTTTTATTGGTGTGGCGACAGCTGCTAACCAGTAGCTGAAGGGTTACTAGTAGCTCGCAAGCTACTTGTTGGAGACCGTTGCTCTACGATATATCTCCAGCCTGGTCCCTTATAGAACCTTAGTACATTTCAACTTTCAATAGTAAACATCACCACCTGGTGACCACAAAAGTATATTGCAGTTTAATATAAATCGAAAAAAAAAAAAGTTCAAGCTGTAACATATTTTGAATAAAAATACCTCTGGACAGTGAGAGTATTATCCATTTTAGTGAACAGGAAAATAAATATATATGTCAGTAAAAAGGGTACTGACTATTATTCGTGCAGGAGGATGTGTCAATGACTGAAACATCAAGAAAATAGCTCCGGAACATCTGCACCATTGTGTGGGCTTGAAGACAGGTTTGGAAACAATTGCAGATAAAAATGATAGTTGGGGATGAAAAATTCACTAGTCCTTCAGGATCTTTATTGCTGCAGAACTACTTACAAGGCTCTTAAAGGGATAGTAATGTCTAAAATAAAGTTTAGCTCCGAGTCTTCTCTATTGTTTTAGAATATTCAGCGCTAATTTTAATAACTTACTGTCCTGTAGTTCAAAAGATGTTCAAGGTAAAAGGATCCCTCTCTCGACCCTTCTGGCTGAGTCACACTGCCTGTAAGCGTGGTCATGATGGAGACAGGCGAGGGACAATCTTCAGTAAGCAAAAGGAAAATCCTGTCCTTACTTCAATCAAGAGGGAGCACTGTTTTCCTTATAGCTACTGACTGAATATTGTCCGTTCCTGCATCTGTCCGGTCCCACAACCATATTTCGGCTCTAAGAGGAGGTGGGCAGAAGGGGAGGGAGGGGGATCCTTTTACCTTGAATATCTTTTGAACTACAGAACAGTACGTTATTAAACCCAGCTCTCCATGGTATAAAAAAAATAGAGAAGACTTGGTGATAAGCTTTATTATAGGCATTAATATCCCTTTAAAGTGGATCTGTCACAATAAGATAAGTGTGTTTTAACAGACGCTTAAAAAGCTGCTTATATGTTGTTAGATGTTTTTCCGTAAAATAATTATTTTTGGAAATGTAATCTTTATTCCATATTTTGTTGGGATAGTGTGGAACTTAATGCCAATTCCTTGGACATTATGCTAATTAGCTATGTTCAAAGACTGCCCCCAGTGTGTGTGTGCACTCTGTCTAGACACATTCAATGACAATGCATGGTAGTATTGGCCCATAACAAACTGTTAACCCTTTGAGTGCCACTGGGGAATGCAACGCATTGCACACTCCTCAGGCACTCAAAGGGTTAAACTGAATTACATTGGCTAATAAATACATGTTACATTGTGAAAATGAAACGTAATGTCTAATAATAAATACACTATGAAGCTATGCTTGCTGTTGGTTTTTAACGTCAAAAAGACATATCTTCGATTGGAGGCCTACAGAATTTAAAGGGTTAAAAGCCTATATGAAAAACAAGGTGGATTTGGGAAATTTGTATCCCTTGTGGTAGAATTGTTTTGCCCCATAATTGCTCATCTTCATCTTCCTGAAAAGGTCATGTGTGTTGTTGGATTTGAACCCTTTGAGTGCCAGAGAGGTATCCAGCGCTACCTCTCTGGCACTCAAAGGGTTAATACAGCTGCCTGCCAGGAATTAGCCACACAATCCATTTCTACAGTGAAAACAGATTCCAGTCTTTGGTTTTGATGTTTATTGTGAACTTACTTGATGATTTCTGGCTGAAATATGTGTCATCAATAATATGATGTGCGTGAGGCCAGTATGTAGCGTGCACTTAATCAGCACGATAGACTTGATTATGTGTATTTAAATAGCTTCAAAATTTCCATAATTTCAAATTTAGTGAGGCTTTCCTAAGTATAGATTTTTAACCCCTTAAGGACCCCTGATGGTCCTGGTACGTCATTGGTTGGTGAGCCATAAGGACCCATGATGTGCCAGGACGGTCATGGATTTCAGGGCTCCCTTAAGGGGTTAACTAGTTTCAAAATGTTTGGTCAAATGTTTATGTTATTTATGCATGCAAAATTAATGTGACTAAACCATTGTCTGTCACATATATTATTAAACGGCATTAAGGATTTAAAAGGAAAGTATTACTTTATATGAATATATATATTGGGTACAAGGGAAGGGTTACTGGGCAACAGGAAAGCTCTTATGGTTTGCCCCTGAATAGTAGGCCAATGTACTAGAAAAGATGGAGCAATTCCATTGGAATTCTGGGAATTTTTATTTAGAACAGAAAAATAGAATTTGACAGCAGGTAAGAATCATTCAGCCCATTTTCTACTATAAAAACCTCAAACCTTATCTGGTTCTTGTTCTTGTCTTATGTTCAGATCAGCCTTATGCCTATCCCATGCATGCTTATATTCTGTCACTGTATTAACTTCTACCACTTCTGCTGGTAGGCTATTCCACTTATCTACCACCCTCTCAGTTCCATAGGGGACAAATGTAAATTCCCAATTTCCCACTGATACACTTGGGGCCTTTAACTAAGGTGACCACATTTCATTTCTGCCATTCAGAGTCACTATGGAGATGAAAGCTCTCCACAGAGTTCTGAACACTATAGGAAGAACTGCCCATTGACTGCTGTGATGGGCTAAAAAACAAGTGTACATCAAGCGCAAAGCCTTAGATGATCATTAAACTACTACTAATTGTACTGCAGTACATGTTTGACATCAGGAACAGTGCACAGTTCTCTCTCTAAAGTTTAGAGTTCTGTCTGGAGCCCATTTTTGCAGCCCAGTAAAGGCATTCCTTTGTGTAACAGTAGGCAATGGGGAGTACTATTTCTAGTGTTAGAACTCTGTGCTCTGGAGTCTTCATTCCAGGACTTTGCATTGTCCTAGAACAGGGCTGCCCGGGACATAGGATACAGTTAAAGTGGATCTATCACATATAGAAGAGTAATGCTCATTAGTTAGAGCATTTAACGAAAAGTTAAACATGTTACTCATTTTCTGACAAAACCCCATTATCTGCGCAAAAATGAATGTTTAAAAGGTGCCCAGCAGCCTACTTCCGCTTGCCCTGCAGCAAGCTGCTTGCTGCACAGAGGCTGCTCCTGTCCCACTACCCAGCATCCTCCGGTGACGGAGGCTGTCTGTCTCTAAGTTGGAGCGATCTCATTAGCTAGATATCGATCTCTGCCAAGGAGATCGCTCCCGCTTAGACAAAGAAAGTCTCCGTCATCGTAGGATACTGGGTAGTGGGACGGGAGCAGAGGCAGTGCTGCAAGTAGGAAGTAGGCTGCTGGGCACATTTTAAACTTGAATTGTTGCGCAGATAACAGGGTTTAAAAAAAAAAAAAAAAGTGTAACATATTAAACTTTTTCACCAAATGCCCTATCTAATGAGCATTACTTATCTATATGTGATAGATCCACTTCAAAATCCGGAACTGTCCTGGGCAATCCGGGACACAGTCACCTTACCCTTTGCGTGTTATAGGACTCTCCAATGCATTGCAGAGTTAAAGTGGACCCATTACTTTATAATAACACGGGTACCTATATTCATGTTAGTCATTCTTTATTTAAAACTATTGTTTAACCCTTTGAGTGGCAGAGGTTGTGTATAGCACACTGCAACACAATATGTTGAACAGCCCTCTGGCCCTCAAAGGGTTATGAAATATTTTGCTTTATTGCCTTTTTTTTTTTTTTTTTTTTTTTTTTTTTCAACCAGCTTTTTCCAGGAAAATTTCTTGGACATATTCAACGCCAATAGAATGGAAACACATTTTTATTCTCTTAAAGTTACCTGATTCGTCGCTTATCTCAAGATGATCAGATGATCTGTTGAAACTTAATTCGGAAGTTGTTGTGTCCAAATCTGCAAAGAAACAAAAAAAAAAAAAAAAACACACTCATCAATGCTTCATACCATACAGAAACATGCCCCTCATCTCAATACAAAACCATATAGCAGTACTGTTCTGGACTGATACTAAAAAGGTGCAATTATGGGATAAACCAACTGTAACATAAGGGAGAATGACATTTCAAGTGATTTAACCCTTTGAGTGCCAGAGAGGCATCCAATGCAATTGCACGCAGAGGGTTAAATTTGGCTTTTATGAAAATTAGGAAGCAAATGTGTTGGAGACCTTTCTACCAGTAAAATATCTAAACATATATAGCTTGTAGGAAACAGAGAGAGGGGATATGATAGAAACATTTAAATACATGAAGGGATGTACCTTTCAAAGGAGTAGAAATCTTAGGACAAGAGGTCATAGCCTAAAACTAGAGGGACAGAGGTTTAGATGTAATGTAAGAAATTTTACTTCACTAAGAGGGTAGTAGATAAGCATTCCTGAGAACCTTCAGAATGAGCCGACCCTGAGATCTTGTAAATATTAACCCTTAAAGTTCCCATAATATAGATTTGCAATATGTCACTGTTTACTATGATAGAGAGGTTCTCCAAAGAGCCATTAATAACATCAGCTTAAAGATATCACTGCATGAACACACATAAGAGAAGCAGGACTTCTTCCTTTACCTTACTGGTACAAGTGACACCATTTTCAAAGACTAAAAAGCCATTAACTAGAGCAGAATATAATATAGGCAACACTGGACTCTCCCACCCAGAGATCTGGGTCACAACCGTGAGTCTCAGGGACATACCTTGAGAGTTCCCAGGTACGTAGATAAGTGGAATAGCCTACCAGGTGATCTACAAATAAATACTTCATTGGAACGTCTACAAAGTGTGCCTAGTTTGCAAGTACACTTCATAGACCGTTCCAATGAAGTATTTATTTGTAGATTGCACTATTTCAGCTCTGCTGAAGAGCCGCCGGCCAGTCAAATGACAGGAATCTGCTGCTGTCCCATACAGCACTGAAGTCTATGAAAGGGGCAGGAGGGGGGAAGTTTAGAACATTATATCTCTTAACTATAAAAGTTTGAGAGATCGGAGTGCCTTCAATTTACTTCTTTTTTTAATACTGACAATATTACATTTTGGAAAATGCATTCATTACTATCTGTTTCAATTAATCCTGGTACATTAACATTCCTGTTGGAGAAATATGATGCTATCTGTTTAACCCCAAGATAAAACCTGCAATAGTCTCCTATGTAAACTACCTCACACAACATAACTGGGTCTATTTAATCAAATGTATAAAAGCAGAACAAATATTATTTGTTACACTTAATTTTATGATTTTAGCTCCAGAAAAATGAGAAAACTACCTATAATTATCGAGTGTAAAAGTGAACAGCTATAGATGCAGGAAGACGGTGTTCTCCACACACTGTCTAAACATGTACCTCAACCACCTTTTTGTTGTGAAACAATGCGATAACAGGATTACATTACAGGTGCATGTATACATTGCAGGGAAAGATGCAACTCCTTGGGGGAGATTAACAAAGGGGTGATAAAGTGGAGATGACTTCTCCAGTGATATCACCTTTCCAGTTCCTATATTATTCTATGGAGCCTATGCACTAATCTCTCCAAAGTTGAAGAAATCTTACTACATAGGCTCCATTGAATAACATAGAAATTGGAGAAGTGATAAATTGGAGAAGTCATCTGTAACTTATCAGCTCTTTATCACTGCTTAGTGAATCTCCCCCCTTGCATCTTTAGCTATATACATTTGCATAGAATTAATAATTGGTGTGTTTTTGTTTTTCTTAATTAACTGCAACACATGTTAATCAATTAGCCCTTTGAGTGCCATAGCGGTATCTAACTCTTGTGATTCCCCCTGGCACTCAAAAGGTTAAAAGAAACACATTGTACTTAGGGCTCTGCTTCCTATATCTCACCCCTCTTCTGGATATTTCGTAAAAGCACCTGCCTCCGCCCCCATTTCATTGATTGAATCCTCTTAGGGGTGTGAGGTCCTCGCATGTTGGGCGTGCTCGGAATACGTCACCATGGCTTCGATGTCTCCCCTACCTTTCACCTTTAGATCATGGCACCGGCCGGTGCAGGGCACCGGCCGGTGCAGGGCTCCTCCCCACAGATCGTCCACCTCCCCACCCCATATCTCCCTTTCCTTCTATCCTCCCCCTTACTTCCTCCTTTTTCCCCCCTAATGCAAACTTGATTCTGGAAGTTAGATCCAGGCTCTGTTAGGCTTTTTCCATCTTATGATTTGTCCTTTTGTATGATATTTGGCTCATTTTACCGTTTTCTGGTAAATTCTTCTGTCGTATACTTTCTGCTTCATTCATATAAAACTGACTATTGTATTTGCTAACGGTATTCTTTATACCTTGTAAAGCTTTACTAAAAAAAGAAATACATTGTTTCTCTGTAACTCTGTAAAATATACATCCTTGACTGATTTGAACTAATTGATGAGGAATAAAAAGATAAAGGCATTACAATAAACTATCTTCTCAAATTAAGGTGTTATTTTAAGTAAAGTAATCCAATAGAAACACAAAAGCTTTGATTTCATCCCTTGTAGTTTAACCCTGTGATTTTATTGGCATGCACGCCATCTGCTGGAACAGATTGTGAACTTGTATTTCCCATTTGACAGTGAACAAGTTCAATCCCTTGGATGCTAAAGGCATCTTCAAAATGTATGAGAAGCATTGAAAGGCTAAAAGATGGTAACCCTCTGAGTGCCAGAGGGGTACGCAATGCATTGCTCTGCAATGCGTTACATACCCATCTGGCACTCAAAGGGTTAATAATTACCCATCACTAAAAAAAAAAAAAAAAGACGTTTATACAATTTCTTGTTCTGTTATTGCATTTTTTCTCAGGTCTAGTTGTCAAGTCAACACACAAGAAAGTTTTTCTAATGTCAACCTAGAGCAGCTTTAATAAAAGGGTAGAGTGGGCAGCTGTCTGGTGAAAGGGAGGCCCTCCATAATCAAGAGGAAACTGTGATTGTCATGTGACACAGTGATCTGAGGCACACAACACAGATCACTGTATACAGCAGTCATGAAAACAGCACTGTGCAAAGCTACGTACTGTATTGCTGTCAAGTTACTGTAGCTATGAAAGTACATATCATTTATATTCTACAAAGGCCTAGAAGCGTTTACAGAAATACATTTCATTTGAAGCTGTTTATTACAACATCACAGTGCAGACGGAACAAAAAACAGGCTGACATTTTAACCTAAAGATTATTTTCTCAATGTGTGTATATATTATGTAGTTGTGTTTTCTCTTTATGTTGCAAGTCCTTGACAACTGTAGACAGAAACAGCTGATCCAAAGTAAGGTTGATTCAACACACCATCTACTGGCAATGATTGGTAATTCAGCCAAAACAGCTTTTGAAAAGTTGCATAGTTATGCTGATTTTTTTTCCAATGAGAAAAGTTGATTGAGACTGGTGGGAGTTGTAGTCACACAACAACTGACAGCCTGTTGCTTGCCACCAGTAGTGTAATAATTTAGAGAGGAACTACCACCCTGCCTAAACTTGCCCCTTGTACCGGAAGGGACTGACAGCGCAAGCGTAACTATGCAAAGACATCTGCGCTGTTTAATGACTATCAGACCCAGAAGCAGTAGGAATTCTCTAAAAGGAGGTAATAATTCTGGCGACCAGCACTATTCTTTTACATATTATAAAAAGAGATTAAAAAAAAACCAAAAAAAAAAAAACCCAGAAAAAAGCATTTAAAAAAAGTTATAAATTGATTAGCATTTTACTGAGTGAAATAAGTATTTGACCCCCTATCAATCAGCAAGATTTCTGGGTCCCAGGTGTCTTTTATACAAGTAACAAGCTAAGATTAGGAGCAATCTCTTAAAGGGATTACTTCTAATCTCAGCTTTTTACCTGTATAAAAGACAACTGTCCACAGAAGCAATCAATCAATCAGATTCCAAACTGTCCACCATGGCCAAGACCAAAGAGCTGTCCAAGGATGTCAGGGACAAGACCGTAGACCTATACAAGGCTGGAATGGACTACAAGACCATCGCCAAGCAGCTTAGTGAGAAGGTGACAACAGTTGGTGCGATTATTCGCAAATGGAAGAAACACAAAATAACTGTTAATCTCCCTCGGTCTGGGGCTCCATGAAAATCTCACCTCATGGAGTTTCAATGATCATGAGAACGGTGAGGAATCAGCCCAGAACTACACTGAAGGATCTTGTCAATGATCTCAAAGCAGCTGGGACCATGGTCACCAGAAAAACAATTGGTAACACACTATGCCGTGAAGGACTGAAATCCTGCAGTGCCCACAAGGTCCCCCCGCTCAAGAAAGCACATGTACAGGCCCGTCTGAAGTTTGCCAATGAACATCTGAATGATTCAGAGGTGAACTGGGTGAAAGTGTTGTGGTCAGATAAGACCAAAATCGAGCTCTTTGGCATCAACTCAAGTTGCCGTGTTTAGAGGAGGAGGAATGCTGCCTAATGACCCCAAGAATACCATTCTCACCATCAAACATGGAGGTGGAAACATTATGCTTTGGGGGGGGGGTTCTGCTAAGGGGACAGGACAACTTCACTGCATCAAAGGGACGATGGACGGAGCCATGAACCGTCAAATCTTGGGTGAGAACCTCCTTCCCTCAGCCAGGGCATTGAAAATGGGTCATGGATGGGTATACCAGCATAACAATGACCCAAAATACATGGCCAAGGCAACAAGGGAGTGGCTCAAGAAGAAGTACATTAAGGTCCTGGAGTGGCCTAGCCAGTCTCCAGACCTTAATCCCATAGAAAATCTGTGGAGGTAGCTGAAGGTTCGAGTTGCCAAATGTCAGCCTCGAAACCTTAATGACTTGGACAGGATCTGCAAAGAGGAGTGGGACAAAATCCCTCCTGAGATGTGTGCAAACCTGGTGGCCAACTAACAGAAATGTCTGACCTCTGATTGCCAACAAGGGTTTTGCCACCAGGTACCAAGTCATGTTTTGCAAAGGGATCAAATACTTATTTCACTCAGTAAAAAGCAAATCAATTTATAACTTTTGAAATGTGTTTTTCTGGATCTTGATAAAGATCCAGGCTGGGATCGAAATGTTGATCTTCTAATAAACTTTATTTACACTAAGTAAAAGTATCCTGAGAGTGCAGATTTACTCTACAGTATTATATATATTTATTTTTTTTTTTCCACAAACATGCATGTTTAAAAACTTAAATAGGCACATTCCCTGATTTTTGTGTGCTGTGCCTGCCTATCATCTATGTACTAACCTGCCTGTGATGAAATCTGTCCTTTTTATATCACTTGTTTCGAGGCGAGGACAGTGGGTGGGGGATATATAGGCATTTCAGGGATGTGCCCTCTATCTACTCCTTGTTTAAAGGGATAGTAATGTTTCACAAAAAAGCAGCTCCAATTAATCTTCATGGTATTTGGACCGTGGAGAGCGTTATTTCAGTACTGTCAAAGTTGTAGTTCAATAGTAATTGAATGATAAAGTATTCCCCTCCCGCCCCTTTTACAGATGTAACACTGCTCACCTTAGAGCAGCAAGACTGTCCAGGTGGATCGCAGATGGGGACACTCTTCAGTGAGCAGAAGGAAAAACCTGAAAAACCTGTCAAAGGGGGCAAGGTTTTCCTTATGTTCACAGTAAGAAGATTGCCCCTGCTGTGAGCTGTCCGGTCAAGAGCCCAGATTCCACATCTGAGGGGAGGCTTCTTACACTAGGTAAAAGGGGCAGAAGGGGGATATTTTATCATTCAATTACTCTCGAACTACAACTATGTCATTACTGAAATAACACTCTCCAAGGCCCAAATTCTATGAAGATTAATCAGAGCTGCTTTTTTTTTCTGAAGCATTACTATCCCTTTAATCCCATGTACTTACAAAGAGAAGTGGAAATTGGCTTCAAACACTTCCCTTTTCCTGCACATACTACATGGTTGTCAGCAACAGCATCAACTAGTGTCCAAAGTGCAACTTTTAATTTATAAAGAGTTGTCTGTAGTCCTAGACTACAGTTCTCCTTAATACATATTAGTAACATTGACACCTGGTGACCATAAATTGCAGTTTAAAAATGTTTTCATTTTAATAACAATTAATTGCAGCACTTAGCAGTGGCAGTATCCTTGTTTTGCAACATGTTGGAGACCTCCCTTGCATCTAAGGAAGGGGGTAGTCAATTGCTGGACCTGCAGCTGTTGGGGACTACAAGTTCTATCATCCCCAACCAGTCAATTGCTGCTTGAGGATGATGAAAGTTGTAAGCCTCAACACCCAGAGGACCAAAAATTGACTACCAATAATCTAATGGTTCAACTTTCAATGTAATCCTCATTATTCATCCTTAACTTATACATAGATATATCTTTTTATGAAGTTAATTTGAAATCTCTTAACATTTGATATGAAGGATATAAAATATGAAGTCTTTAAAAATGGCTTTCGGGATCTACTTTACCTGACTGGGCAGAGCTTTCAGGGGCTGACGAGTCAAGGATTCCATTTTCACAATTCAAATCGTGGTTTCCTTCCTCTTTATATGTTATCACCATATCAGAGACAATGTTGTCCTCTTGAGATACATTGTTACAATGTTCAGCATTTCCAAGTGACTGGCTTATTCCATTACTCTCTGTTACTGCAAAAAGATAAAGGTTACCAACCACAGAAACTGTAATCCTTGCATTAATACTATTATGCAGTGTCAGTAAGATATAATCAGTGGAAATAGGGTCACAGTATATATCTGATGGGAAATGCATCATGGTGAGAGTGCTAGAATTGAAATATTGCACTACCTGTACAAAAAAAGAATAAAGAAGACTCAGACCTCCACCTTAATAGAAGTATTACAATCCCTTTAAGTCAAAGGCGTCATTTTCCAGTCATGCATCTCTAACCAGCAGTAGGGATTCGTTTTATGATCCCCAAAACAGCTGATAGAGGACAATGTGCAATGTACAGCCCCTTGCTTTTTACAGTTTGCTGTTGTACAGGCTGACTGAGTAAAACACATACGTTTCCCTAGTGTCACAGACCTTTTTGCATGGATGAAAATGGCACTCAACACAAAACAAAATACAGTGAACTCATTTACTAGGAAGAATTGGATTCATCTTCAACATAGATTACAAATAATAATTCCCATTGACTTAAATTGGGCATTTAACTCTTTGAATACTAGAGAGGTCACCAAAGTGTTGCGAAGCAATTCCTAGGAGCCCTCTCTAGCATTCGAGGAGTTAAAATACCAATTTAAATCAAAGGAGATTTTTCTTTGTTACTTATGGTGCAGTTGGTTTGCCTCAGAATTGAAGCATATAATTTGATGGCACCTTTATTAAGGCTAATGTACCTACATGGGAACTCTCGGGATCTGCCCCGGAGACTCCAGTTTTTATAAATTAACCATTTGAATGTCAGAGAGGTATCCATCGTATTGTGTTGCAATGCATTGGATACCTCTCTGGCACTCAAAGGGTTGATTGCCAGGTCTCGGGGGACAGAGGCTAATTCTCCGGCGTGGCAAGATGCTTCTGAAGCTCTGCCCACTTCTCCTCCTTCCCACCCTGTTCTACCCACTTTCCATCCTCTTCTCGCCAACCTTATGACACAAGGTCGATAAGCACCGCCCCACCTGATTAAGCCCGCCCATTTGTGCAGCAAATCATGTCATTTCCGCCCCCCTGGTCAGCAGCACATAAGCCCTCTCTGGGGGCTCAAGGGCAAGAAGTTCACATGTTTGCTAACATAATAACTCGATCTGAAATAATTCTGGAAAATCGACACCTGCTCTAGGGGTGCATATTTAGAAAATTCATTAATCGAATTTTGCTTTGACTATTCATTATAAATTGACAGAATTACAAAAATGGCTGACATTTTCTGAAAATGAGAAAAGCAGTGTTGATATGATCCAGACATATTTATTTTGCCACCATTAATATATTGTCCACTTCCAGGGCTTGCAACCTGGCAGCTGAAGAAGACTTTGTGTCTGGCAAAACACACCCAGTGGCAGCAGTAAGGAGGAGTTACTGCTCCCACTGGATGATTCACTGGGGGCATGATTTTCCCAGTAGTTGCAGTGGCCAAAGGCCACTGCTACCCCTGTGAAAATCATGCAGGGAGTTGGCCCGCCCTCACTATCCAGCCTGCCCATCACTATCCAAGTGACTGAAAACACAAAATGGCTGCCACTCGCTCCTACACCACACACACACACACACAGACAGACATCAGACACCCCCACACACATGAGCTTGGAGTGATGTGCCTTGGTAAGGAACCCTGGAAGCAACCTTATCCAAAATTCGGACAACAGGGAGGAGGAAGCGAGCAGCAACAGTAAAGAAAATTGTAAAAGATATCCATCCTGTGGTGGTGGTGGTGGTATATTCCTTGTTAAAAATGGATGACAGCATGGACAACATGGCGCCTCTGTACCTGTAGAACTTTCTTTTCGGCTGTGAGCTAAAGGCAGATAAGAAAGAATATGCATTCAAAGTACAAGACAACGATAAAAACGAACAGCAGCTGTCCCTGAGAATGGTCAGTGTGGGGGCATCCACTAAGGACAAGCTGCATGTGGTGGAGGCAGAAGGAATGAACTATGAGGGGAAAGCTATCAAAATCACCCTAGCCTCTTTAAAGCCGTCTGTACAGCCAACTGTGTCTCTTGGGGGGCTTGAAATAACTCCACTAGTCAGCCTCCGGTTAAAATTGGGCTCAGGGCCTGAGTATGTTAACGGTCAAATCCTGGGTGCACGGTACTAAAACAGAGTTTTGCCGGCTGAGGGAAACGTGACTAACAGCCACTCGCGACTTCACTTTCACATTATTTTTGGTGGATTCATATTATAGCTAAAAGGAGAGGATGCATAGTCCATCTGTGTATCGACTATCCTACCCCTTACATATTTGCCTTAACCTACAATATTACATTTGCCTTACCCTAATCGCAATATTGCTCATCGCTGCTCCGGCCTCTATCTCCCCTTCTCTGCGTGCTCCGCTCTGTGCTGTCATTATGCACGCAGAGAAGGGGAGAGAGAGGCCAGAGCAGTGATGAGCATCATTGAGATCGGGGTAAGGCAAATTTAATTTTGCAGGTTAAGCCAAATATTGTATTGTTCCATGTTAACGTGGGCTCCGGTGGCGTGGGAACGGACAGCTCGGGGGCCCACATCTGCCCTGCCAGACCAATTCCAGCTATGCTGCTCTACCATCCAGCATCCATCTACCAAGCACATGTAGAAGACCTTTTTAGTGAAGGATTTCTTTTTTTATTACCGCGATCTCGGCACTGCTGCAAAGCCGCCGGCTGATCCCAGGAGAGGATTCCCTTGCTCTCAGCTAGAATGCTGACATCAGGGGAAAGGCAAAAAGAGGGAACTTTGAAAGCGGATATCTCTCAAACCTTTATGGGAATCCTCTCCTGGGATCAGCCGGCGGCTTTGCAGCAGTGCCGAGATTGCGGTAATAAAAAAGAAATCCTTCACTAAAAAGGTCTTCTACATGTGCTTGGTTTGCAAGCACACATAGAAGGCCTTTTAAGGTAAGGATTTTTTATTACCGCGATCTATGCTCTGCTGCAGAGCCTCCACCGGTCCCAGGATCGGATTTCCCTGCTGTCAGCTAGAATGCGGATGTCAGGGGAGAGGGAACTTTGAAAGTGGATATGGTTTATGGTTTGAGAGATGCCGCTGGGCTCATTTTCCTCAGTTTTTGAAGGGCTACAAGATGGGGGATAGTGATCGTTAAGTATTACTATCCCTTTAAATTGGGCTTTTCTTGAATGCTAGAAGGGTTTCTAACCAATTTCAAGATAATGCACTGGAGATATCTCTAGTTTTTAAAAGCCTTAAGGAACGGTGACATGCCAGGACGATCGCTGGTGTTCATGCTTTAAGGATCGGTGATGTTCCTGGCACGTCATGGCTTTCGCGATCACAGAGCTCCTGCGGGATAGCTGTAACATAGTTGATGAGGCTGAAAAAAAGACGTGTCCATCAAGTCCAGCCCATGCCAAATAACACCCCTGTTGATCCAGAAGAAGGAAAAAAAAGCCATTTCCAATTTAGGCCCAAGCAGGTAAAAAAATTCCTTCCTGACTTCAAATGACAGTCAGATAGTTACCAGGATCAACATCCTGTCTGCATTGAAGCCATCTGTCATAATTATCAATATTGTTCTGTGCTAGATAGGCATCCATTGCTATCCAAGGCAAAGAATTCCATAGCTTAACCGCCCTTACTGTGTGATCACTACAGGAGTTTGAAACGGATTGCTCCAAGACAGTTTCAGCCTCTCTTTTAGGTAAGCCGGTACACATGATCACTCCTGTGTGCCGCCTTTCTGAAAGATGTCTATGTGGTCCTTAATGAAGATACTACCCCAGGACTGCTGGAAGTCCAGACGTTAAGTCTCATTTAAATCAATGGGAATTGTGTTTATCTTCCATTACTTATGTTTCTTCTGAAATTGCTCCATACTGCACCAAGTATGACTATCTCTTTAACTGTATGTTTGCTGATCTTTTTCCTAACATGACATATGTGGTGGTGGGGGGTGTTAATGAAGTTTTCAAATATGCATACCTGAATCAAGGTGACAAAATCACTTTAACAATACTGTAGAGTAGGCATCTGCCCAGGGATAAGTATGTGTGAAAACTCCTGTTTTATCCCTGTATGAATTTCCACAAATTTAGACCTAGATTCCGCTGCAGTTGTTAAGTGTTTTCACAGGTTTCCCAGACTCCCATTGCATACCTGCCAACATTTCAAATTGCCAAAGAGGGACACTTGTGTTTTAGCAGGTGTTGCTGTAGGCTGGTGGGTGGGGCATTTCCAATAATTTTTAGGCTATTTCATAACCCATAGACACATCCTTGTGCTGTCAAGGGACCAGCTATCAGATCAGAGGGAAGAAGAATGAGGTCTGGAAAAGGGGCAGAGGGGGAAACTAAAATATAAATTACAATACAACTACGCCGATCTAAAAATTTCAAAAGGTACAGAGCATTATAAAAAAGTATAAGGAATAATCTGATGTGTATTTATAGAGTGATAATACTATCTCTATAATTTGAAACCAGCCATGTACCATGAAGCAGGCAATGTGTATTAACCCTTTTAGAACCAGAGGGTATACAACGAAAGGTCAGTAAGCAGAGTTTTAGGTCCTATGGATTTGCTAGAAACTGTGATGTTCACCTCCATGAACATGACATCCAGAAGTGACTGAACGTGTTATCACTTGAACAAAGACACAAAGGAAAATTCATAAGGGCCAGTGGAATTTTTTGACTATAATTAGTTGTGTGTGGGGCAATATTATTAGGAGATATTACTTCTCCTTTAAGACAGGGCAGAGGGGGGTCATTATAATTCTTCTCAAAGAAGGTGCCATACAGTCTTGATAAAGCAGTGTTCTGCAAAATGCATTGACATCTTTGCTATTAATTGTATTGCTATGTATTATTATTTATATTTTAAAATTGAATTAAATAGAATGTTAACCCTTAAAGTAGGCTGACCAGATCTCACCTTTAACTGGGGATACATAGGAAATAGCCATTTTTCAGTGCTTCACTGAAATCAAAGCAGTCCTGCAGTATGTATTTCTCCTATGCATCCCTGGTTAAAGGTGAGGTCTGGTCAGCCTACCTTAAAGGTCCAAAAATGTACATGTACTTCATCGGTCAATGTGAGATATGGACCCATGCCGTACATATACATCATGGATTTCAGGGCGCCGTGGTCCTTAAGTGCCAGCCATTCGTGCGCTCGCCGGTCCTTAAGGGCTTAAAGTATTTTGGAGTGGTGGAGCAGCCTCCTTACAGCAATCATTTGTATACCTGAGAAGAGACAGATTTAAGATCTCTGCAAGCAAATTCTGTTGTTAGGAGGTATAAGCCCCCTCTCAACTACCACGCATATTAATATATTACCTACTTTTTTCACGTGTTTGTTTTCAGTGATAAGGCACTATTGGGTACCCTTTTGTTTGTTTTTCTTCTATACATCACTCCTGGGGCTAGATTCTATTGCAGGTGATAAATGTTACCTCATGTTTTATTAAACATTTTCCTACTGAAGTCTATAGGGAAGCCTGGAGATAAAGGCAGTGATAAAATTAGCACCTGTAATAGAATCTAGCCCCTGGATGGATGTTTACAGGAGCAGCCATTGAGAGATCCCTGTATGGAGCTGAATTAAAGATCACTGTTGTTGGGGCAGTTTAAGACCCCCTCTGCCTAGATTCCAGACCA
Source organism: Rhinophrynus dorsalis (assembly GCA_037306005.1). Classification (NCBI taxonomy): domain Eukaryota; kingdom Metazoa; phylum Chordata; class Amphibia; order Anura; family Rhinophrynidae; genus Rhinophrynus; species Rhinophrynus dorsalis. The sequence goes on along the minus strand of CM074725.1, from coordinate 203,196,121 downwards.
GAGGTTCTCAACCCATGCCTTCAGTGGCCACTAACAGCCAGGATTTAGGAATTTCCCTGCTAGAACACAAGTGTGTTGATCAGAGGCTCAGTCATATTGATTAACTCACCTGTCCTCTTACAAGGAAATTCTCAAATCCTGGCCTGTTAGTAGCCACTGAGGGCACGAGTTGAGAACCACTGTTCCAGACCACACATATGTGTGAAGTCTGGGCACAGTTTATGGGAGTAGATCAACAGCTTAGATGATACTACGCTAGGAACACTTTTCTGTTTATGCATTGCTTCTTCATGAGGCTGATGTACTTAAGATGTAAAGTAATTCTAGGCACATCAACTGCACTACAGGGTACTAATGTACTTTTATTTAAATTGGGTTTTCAATCCATCAAATGCTAGAGAGGTCTCCAACACTCTGCCACATAAGGATTTTAAAATCCTGTTGAATCAATAGGAATTTGGGGAACTTATTAGTCCCTGTACCCTTCAGATGGTTTGCTTCAGAATTACATCAGTTTGTCATAGTGCTTCAGCCTCAATGTATTGTAGACATTGCTGTTAATAAAGAAGTTAAAGGGGGCATTCAGTTAGTCTTTATTTCCTGGATCCAGACTTGGCTTAAAGGGATAGTAATGTTTTACAACAAAAGCAACTCCAATTAATATTCATAGTATTTGGGCCATGGAGAGTGTTATTTCAATACTGTCAGAGTTGTTGTTCAAGAGAAATTGAATGATACAGTATCCCCCTCCCACCCCCTTTACTGTCGTAACACTGCTCACCTTGGGGCAGCAAAATTGTCCGGATGGATCGCGGAGAGGGACAATCTTCAGTAAGCATAAGAAAAAAACTGAAAAACCTGTCATGTGGGGGTAGGGTTTTCCTTATGTTCACAGTAAGAAGATTGTCCCTTGCTGTGATCTGTCCGGTCAAGAGACCAGATTCCACATCTGTGGGGAGGCGACTTACACTAGGTAAAAGGGGCAGGAGGGGGATACTTTATCATTCAATTACTCTTGAACTACAACTCTGACAGTATTGAAATAACACTCTCCATATCCCAAATACTGTAAAGATTAATCGGATCGGCTTTTTTGTGAAACCTTACTATCCCTTTAACCCCAGTGACGTATGCATCACATTTCAGTGCAGTGCCTTGGATAGCTCTTTGCCACTGAAAGGGTTAAGTCAACCATCTGAGTGCCACAGCAGTATTCAACACATTGGGGGTTATGCACTAAAGAGGTGATAAAGTGGAGATGACGTCTCCAGTTCCCATGTTATTCTATGGCAGTGTTTCTCAACTTCTGTCCTAAGGACCCACTAACAGGCCAGGACTTAGGGATTTCTCTGCTAAAGCACAGGTGTGGTGATCAGAGGCTCAGTCACATTGATTAACTCACCTGTGCTCTAACAAGGAAATCATCAAATCCTGGCCTGTTAGTGGGTCCCGAGGACCGGAGTTGAGAACCACTGTTCTATGGAGCTTGTTTACTAAGATCTCCAAGGTTGAAGACATCTTAGTGTATAGACTCCATAGAATAACATAGGAACTTTATCACACCTTAGTGCTTAAACCCCTTTGTGTTGCAATGCATTGTATACCTCAGACACTCAATGGGTTAAAAGAGTTCTGGTTTTAAAATAAATATATCACTTTTTATGAAGAAAAACACATTTTCTTTCAGTCACCTGCACTGTCTTCATAGGTGCCTCCAGTTAAGTAATCAGCGAGGTGCTTACAGCCAGTTTCAATTAACACACTCACAAACATGGAAAACCAGTTTTGCTTTTTCATTATCCTAGAAAGAAGTTCTCTGCTGCCCTCCACTTCTCCCCGCTGCTCAACTACACAAGAAATCTGCAGAAAAAAGAACAAAATAGTCTTATAAATATGTGTTCTTTCATATTCATGGAAAACGTTTTCCTTCTCCGTTTTCCTGTATGTGATTTAGGTCTGTACTAGTGTAAAAGCCCATGAATATGGGCCAAGGTCCGGGTAATGTTAACCCTTTGAATGCCAGAGGGGTACTCAACGCATTGCTTTTATTGAAGTTTTCAGATATGCAAACTTGAATCAAGGTTACAGGTTTATTTTAAAAGGACAGTGTCACAGAAAAAGTCTTTATAGTTTTGAAGTGCTTAAAAAATGCAACAAATTCTATCTCTCAAACTGCTATGGTTTGAGGGATATTCGGCACTAAAGTTCTCCCCTCTCTCCCTTTCCCTGATGTCAGCACTGTGCTGACTGCAGGGGAATTCTGACTGGGGACCAATAAGCAGCTCTGCAGCAGAGCCGAAATCACGTTATTGGAAAATAGCTACTTCATTGGAAAGTTCTATAAAGTGTGCCTGGTTTGCAAGCACACTTTGTAGACCATTCAGTTTAGTAGTTTGTTTTAAAGAACACTATTTTGTCTCAGCTGAAGAGCCTCCTCCTGTCGGTCAACACAGATCTCCTGCTGTCCACTTTACATCAGAAGGGGAGGGGAGGGGGAACTTTGAAAGTGAATATCTCTCAAACCATAGCAGTTTGAGAGAGAGGATTTGTTGTAATTTTTAAGCACTACAAAACTATAAAGACTTTGTCTGGGACATTACCGTCCCTTTAATGTAGCTCCTTGTAGGAGAGATTTCTCTCATTGATAGTTCATCTTCCTCTTCTCTCTCATTAGTCAAGTGTATAACCTCTCTGGGGTGTCTGTCCAGCAATATGACAACAATGCTGATGTACTGAGAACAACTGAAGGAAATTCTGGGACAAACCAACTGTACGATAGGAGACAAAGAAATATTCCAATTTAGCTTTTAACTCCATAAATGCTAGACAGGTCTCCAGAGCATTGTGAAGCAATAAGTTGGAGACCATTCAAGATATTAAAAGCCCCATCAGTGTGAGTTTGGAGAATTGTTATTGATACCCCCTGGTGCAGTTTGTGTGCTCTAGAACTGATCCAGTTGTTATTAGTAAATCCACCTCAATAGGTTTATAGTGATTCTGGTGGGATCCAGGTGCTGCTAGCTACTTTTGTAGTGCTACTGGAGTAGCAAGGGATGGTGTGAGTCAGTACTGGGATGGGAAGGGAGGGATATTGCTAGAGAGTTTTGCTGTCAGTACCTACTGAAGTAGAATGGTACCAGTTAGTCTCTGCTGGGGTAGGGGGGTACTGTCAGTTTCTGCTGGGGTGGGGGGGGGGGGTTCACTTCTGGAGTAGTACTGAAGTAGTGAGGGATGTGGCCAGTCACTGCTGGTGATGGTAAGAAGATCGATTGTTGATCACTAATAAGATAGGGGGGATACTGTCAGTCTCTGCTGGGGTAGGGGGACACAGATGGTCACTTCTGGAGTAGTGTGGGACGTGGCCAGTCAATGCTGGTGTGGGTAGGAAGGTATGTTTTTGATCACTAATAAGGTAGGGGAATGCTGTGAGTAGGGGGGATACTGTCGGTTCTTGCTAGGCTATAGGAGGGACACTGATGGTCACTTCTGGAGTAGTGTGGGATGTGGTTGGTTACTTCTGGGGTGGGTAGGAAGATATTTTGTTAGCTACTACTAAGGCAGTGATGTGTTGCCTGTCACAATTGGGGTAGGGGGAGTACTACTCTGCTGGAATAGTACTGGAGCAGTGTGGGATGTGGTCAGTTACTATTGAGGTGTGTAGGAAGTTATATTGTTTGTCACTACTAAGGTAGGGGAGTGCTGTCAGTCTTTACTGGTGTAGGGGAGTGCTGTCAGTGAGGTAGAGGATGCTGTCAGTGACGGGTGGGGTAGGGGGATACTGTCAGTCAGTACTAAGGCAGACTGATGGTGTAACTCATGACTTGAGTAGGAGGGATGCTGTCAGTCATGTTTTAACACAGCTCAGAGTCAAAGGGTTAAAAGGACAGTAGATAGCTACAAGACTTTTTTCATATCAGTGGTCATGTTGTAACTCTTTATTACTCCTAAAAGAAACTGTTTAACCCCTTGCATTCCAAAGGTTGTCCAGCTCATTGCTTTTCAATGTGCTGGATACCCCTATGGCACTCTAAGGGTAAAGGGACAGTAAAACACTACAATTACATTGTTTTCATATTAAAAGGCATGTCGTAACTCTTTAGTGGCATAAAAACTGCTTTACTGTCTGTGGGCAATGAGCTGGACACTTATGTGGCACACAAAAGTATAAAAGGACAGCACATTTAATGTGATTGTTATAATTATAAAGGGCACACTGTAACTTCATGGCCCCTTAAAAAATTGTTTAACTTTTTGCATGTCAGAGGGCTGTCCAATGCATTAGTCCCCTATGGCATTCAGAGGTTTACAGGCACCTTAAAACACTACCATGATATTGTTTTGACATTAAAGTGTATATTGTATGTTTTAAATGCCATAACAATTGTGTTACCTTTTGATTCTCAAAGCGTTGTGCACCTATCTGGTAATCAAAGAGTTAAAGGGACAGTAAAGGGCTAAAACAAGATTGCTTTCATATTAAATGAGAAGTTGTAACTAAAGTTACCCTTAAAGGGATAGTAATGTTTCAAAATAAAAGCAGTTCCAATTAACCTTCATAGTATTTGAGCCATAGAGAGTGTTGTTTCAATACTGTCAGAGTTGTAGTTCCAGTCGTGTCTCCTCAGATATGGAATCTGGTCCACAGACCAGACAGCTCACAGCAATGGACAATCTTCTTACTGTGAGAATAATGAAAACCCTGCCCCCTTGACAGGTTTTTCCCTTATGCTCACTGAAGATTCTCCCTCTCTGTGATCCATCTGGACACCATCTTTCTGTTCAGGTGAGCAGTGTTTCATCAGTAAAAGGGGAGGTAGGGGGATACTTTATCATTCAATTACTGTTGAACTACAACTCTGACAGTATTGAAATAACACTATCCATGGCCCAAATACTATGAAGATTAATTGGAGCTGCTTTTGTTTTGAAACATTACTATCCCTTTAAAAACTACTTAACCTTGCCCCAGGGGGTGTTGGACATCCCTCTGGAATTCAGGGGGGTTAAACCCTCCTTTTCTTTTTCTCCCCTACTCCCCTTGTTAAAATTAACCCTTTGAGTGCCAGAGGGATATACAACTACCCTTCTGACACTCAAATGATTAACATCAGATTGTAAACTTACCCTTTCAACATCTTCATTGCTGCATATCCCCTTTTCACAGCACTTGAGAGCAGTTTCCTTTGGTATTATCTTCTTCACCAGCTCTGGAGCGACAACATTAATGAGTTCTTCACAATAATCCTGTTTGGCCTCCAGAGAAGGAGATGGCAGGTTCTCTCTCTCCACATACAGCACAGCTTGGGTACATTCTGCCTCCTTTAAAGCTGTAACAAATTCCTCAAACCAGCCAGGCTGCCTGGGACCCTTCAGTATGTGGTCTATGAGGAGCCTGGCTGCCTCCTGGTTCCCTGAAATGATGGCTGTGTTCCTCAGTCGCTCTTTAACCCCAATATCCAGGGAATACAGCTGATCTAAGACAGGTGATACCTGGATATATTTAATTAACCGAGGCCTAAACCAGTTTAGATAGCGAATGCTCACTTCGTCACTGCTGTCCTGAGTCATTGTGAGAATTAGTTAAATAGAAATTCAGAACTGCAAATGCTGATTGTCAGATATCTGAACCAAATAACTAGACAGAGCGTCAGCTGGTGCACCGATCAGATCTGTTCTCTTCCTTCTATGTGCCTGGACTGTGACTGAGGCTTATATACAGGAAGGGAGGCCCTGCATTCTGGTTTCTGTTTCGTTTCTCTGACTCAACACAAGGGAGTATTTCTAGCAGTAACTGAGAAGTGCAACCTCTTATCAGTCAGCTGCAGTGTGAAGTGTTACATCACTGAAGGGAAACAAAAAATTAAAACTAATACAAGTACAGAAAAAAAACAACAACATATTTTCGATTTCCTCCATTCTATTGCTCTTATACACAAACAAAGGACGACAATTCTGGAGCATTCCAACTTCTCCATAAGGGACATAAATATTCCCCAGATCCTTACTGATTTAAATGCAGCTTTAATCCCCTTGAAATTGAATACTGGATTAATCTTTTAAGTGTCAGAGGGGTATGCCTCTGGCACTGAAAGAATTAAAAGAATTATAAATCCCATTTTAATTCTATTTGTCCTCTATGATACCGTTAGTTTGCTCCAGAAATGCTCCTCTTTTCTCTCCTCTAATGGTCTTATCCTCAAAAGAAAACACAAGTAATTCTGGAACAAACCAATTACCCCATTGGCAAAAATGCCACTTACCCATTGATTTAAAGGGGAACGTTCACCTCTAATACACTATCTCATATGATTAATCTAGTAAAATGGTATGTAGATTGGTGTTTGATTTTTTTCTAAGTACATACTTTATTAGATACTAGTTTAACCCCTTTACGACCCTTGACGGTCATACCACGTCATGGGTTGTTTTGCGTTAACGACCCATGACGTGCTATGACGGTCATGGAATTCCGGGCTCCACCCGCGGCTGCACGCCGTTTGGGGAGCCCGGAACCGGAAGGGGGGAAAAAAGGTCCGTGGTCCTTAAGTGCTGGCCGCGAGCACCTTAAGGGGTTAAAGCCTGTGTACACGGGCCAACACTGCCGGCGCTGCAGTCATGTGCAGTACAGACTGCCCACTCCATGGCTGATACGGAGCTGGGCGTTCCGAATTCAGACCGGAGTCTTCTCTGCGCAGAGGACTCCGGTCTGAATTCGGAGTGCCCCATTCCGTATCAGCCACGGCACGGGCAGTCTGTGCTGCTCATGACTACAGCACGCAGCTGTCACTACTGTGCATGATGGCTTCTGACAAACATCCTAGCGAATTATTATACAGGATTTGCTCTAAGGTTTAGACTTGATGTAGGCACTTCTGCATCACAAGATAACATCACACAGCACTTCTTAGTCCTCAAATTCTCCTCCCACCTCCCTTTCAGCTTTCTCTGGGAGCGCGTTCATGCTTTCCTTCATAGTGATGCGCAGCACGTATACTGTAATAGCAAGCGTACATACCATTTTAGTAGATTAATCATATGAGACACAGTGTATTAGAGGTGACAGTTCCCCTTTAAACATCTATGTAAACCAATGGAGATTTTTATTTGCTCATTATGCTGCAGTTGATTCTCTCCAGAATTGCCCCAGATCCTTTCAGTAAATCAATCTCAGTGATCAGTATTGGTGTGAGAGAAGTTGAATTCAAACCCTTCCTTGGTGTAAAGTAAGCAAAGGCATTGGAGTCCTCTCTAGTTTACAAGGGGTTAACTAAACTCATTGAGTGCAAGAGGGGTAGGCAATGCATTAAAAAGCAATGTGTTGCGTACCCCTCTGGCACTCAATGGGTTAAAAGTATCATTTGAAGCAATGGGAATTTGGGGAATCTTTCTCTTCTCTGTAGTGCAGTTGCAGGGCCGGTTCTTGGGTCTGCCGGGCCAGGTGCCAAATAATCTGGGGGACTGTTTTGTTTTTTTATGGGGGGGATAGAAGATAAAACAAAACTGATTTACACTAGTGATACCACAGAGCTTACAATTGAAATGGATTTACCCAATGATACCGCCAAGCATACAATTGAAATGGATCTGCAATAGTGTTACCGCAGAGTGTACAACTGAAATGTACACTCTGTGGTAACACTATTGTAGATCCATTTCAGTTGTACACTCTGTGGTAACACTATTGTAGATCCAATTGAAATGGATCTACAATAGTGATATCGCAGATTATTCAACTGAAATGGATCTACTCTAGTGATACCAAAGTAGCAATTTGTTCCAAGGCCTGATCAAATAACCAGAGACCACCCCTTGAGATTGCATACCTCCCAAGTATCCCTCTTTAGGAGGGACAGTCCCTTTTTGAGATCCAAATCCCCCTGTCCCTCTTTTCTGGAGATTAGCATGCATAGTGTGTATCACATTGCTGCACAGCAATAAAACATAAATGTGTAGTTAATCTTCAATATATGTGTTTCTAAATTAGTCTGTGTAAATAAAATACTTTAGTCTTGCTGTAAACAATTTATTCAGTTACACAAAGGGGTGTCAGAAGGTCTTGAAATAACCTAAAACTTCTCGGTAATACCCCGCCCACCAGCCACACCCCCATAAACCCACCTAAAACAAAAGTGGCCCTCTTTGGTCATTTGAAATGTTGGGAGGTATGTTAGAGGAAAGGAGGTTTTTTACAGTAAAGTCTGTTAAATTGTGGAATTCCTTGCCCAAGAATGTGGTAATGGTAGATACATTCAATACATTTAAAAGAAGATTAGATACATTTCTTTCAAGAGATATCATACAGGGTTATACTATGTATTAGTAGGTAAAACAGGTAGTTCAGATAAAGACTAACTTATTTGGCAGCAGGAAAGCTTATATAATTTTCATTTCTCTGGATTATGAGGCAAAGGTTGAACTTGATGGACTTGTGTCTTTTTTCATCCTAATTCACTATGTATTGAACCACACCTCCATACTTGTCCTAACTGTACTGATAGCTGTAGAGCCACACATACTGTCCACCATCCTTGTTCTTCTGACCACCAAATTTGTCCCACTGCACTGGTAGACATAGAAGCAAACATATCGACCACCAATTGCCATACCTGGGAACTTTTTGAAATGGCTCATCCTGAGATTTAAAAAAAAAAAAAAAAAAAAAATCTATTGTACAACTAAAGAGAATGGACCAAAAGTACAGTTAACTGAATGAACTGTTATTATCAGTACTTATGGTCCATTATAGTGTTCAGTATATGTGGCTGTGACCCCCAATTGTTAGCATTTGAGTTGTATGGCTTAAAGGAACAGACTAAATATCCACCATACAATGTTCTCCTGCTACAAACAGGTTGTTCCCTGCCCTGGCTAGCTCCAACTTGCTCAATACCATTTACATGTTGAAGATGATGATGATCCCACACCACAGTGAAAGCCTCCACTTGCCCCATCTATGCTACGATCAGCATCAGGATATTAATTCTTTGTTGATGACTCAAGGAAAATCTTGCAACACTGGAGAGGTGCGCAGCATAGGTTCTCTGATCTGGACTGCCTTCACTGCTTGTCCCGCTTTTCTCCATGTACCCTGCAAGGCATGCACCACGCAGCTCTTCTTCCTTTCTCTCCAGCAACACCAATCAGTATTGTCTGGCTCAATCGGCATCATCAGGTCAGGTGACAGACAGGTCATATACATCTTAGTATCTACTTGCAGATATATGATATTTATTGCTGTTATGTGACATATAGCCTTTAGCCTCACTCTAGTGCATGTCCAGGGGAAATTGTAGGTAAGCCACATACCTGCTATGCCATAGGAGGCATTGATTATCAAATTATGATTGAAATTGTTATTATAATTTTTTACAATAATTTGATGCGCCGGAGCAGCAAAGGCACCTCACCCGGATAATTTAAGGTTTCATCCGGAGACCCGAAAACAGTGCTCTAAGTCTGAAGTCTCCAGGTGAAACCCGACAAGTTCCCAGCTATGCCAATTGCACTGGTAGCCACAGAACCACACATACTGATGGACAGTCTTGTCCCACTGACCCCAAGCCTTGTCTCCCTGCACTGGTAGCTTAAGAACCTGCCTTGTCCCACTGACCCCAGCCTTGTCTCACTAACTTCTAGCCTTGTCTCACTGCACTGGAATACCTAGAATCACCCATTTTGACCCTAAGCCTTGTCCCAACTTTGCTGGTAGCCAGAGAACCAGATATATTGATCACTCCAGCCCTGTTCCACTACACTGGTAGCTACAGCACCACATATACTGACCCCCCCCCATCCTTGACCCACTCCATTACCTATTGATCCACAGTGTTGTCTCAACTGCACTGGTAGCCATACAACTGTACATACTGACACCCAGTTTTGCCTTACTAACCCCCAGCCTTGTCCCACTGCATTGGTATCAGTAGAACTACACATACTGACTCCCAGCCTTGTCTCAGTGACCCCCAGCCTTATCTCACTGCACTGGAAACAAATCAAATCACCCATTTGACCCCCAGCCTTATCCCAACTTTGCTAGTACCCATAGGACCATACATAATGATAATCCCAAGCCTAGGGAGTAGTAGTAGTTTAAAATCTAATAGTTGTTTTTAAAGTGGAACTATACCATAAGAATAAGGACTTTTTCATTTGTTCATTGGTTGGGCTTAGTTAGGTAGGTGCCCTTCAAACAGCTGTCAGTTATTTCTGTTTAATGTGTTTGCACTAAACCTGAGTTTTAGTCTACCACTAGTTGTTTCATTTTGAATATGTTTCAGTCTGATGCCAACTAGGGGCTAAATACTATTTCTAGTGCTAAAATCATTGTTAGGGCCACATATATAGTTGTACCATCAGAACTGTATTGACTGGCCAGCATACTCTGCAACAAAGCATGCATGCCATACCCCCTCCATTACCACTTTCCCCTAATCCAAAGAACACAACCAAACAAACATTCATAGTATCTGCCTGATAGCAACTGTTTAAGACTAAATGAAAATAGACACATGGCAACTGAATTTGTGGGAAAATGGAGGTCACAGTTTATTAAGACCTATTTAACTATTTATACCCCTTGGAGCCACCCTCATAATGTGGCACTACTGAGCTATGATGTGCTGCCATGGGAACGGCACTACCAGCACCCTCAGCTGGGGCAGCTACCCAGATGGGAAGGCCTTTTACAGGCATTCTTAGCCCAACCTCCCCACCGTCTGCTGTGGCCCACCACTTCGTGCCCTTGGTGCTGTTATTTGGCAAACCTTCACCCTGAGGCCACACCAGCCACACAATCAGTGTCTTGCAGTTAACTGTCACCTTCTTGTATGCCTCACCGGCACAATGCCCAGGAGACCCACATTTTCTGGACCTTCAAATACGCTATATCCTGCAGGGATGAATCTTGTGACCTATCCACGACCTCCTCCTGATGCTGTTCCTTTTTCCGATTACTTTTAATCTGGGTGGGAGGAAAAAACGCAACTGTTTAAGACTAAATGAAAATAAAGACACATGACAACTGAATTTGTGGGAAAATGGAGGTCATGGTTTATTAAGGCCTATTTAACTATTTAAACCCCTTGGACCCACCATCATAATGTGTCACTCACTCTTACTATTGCTATCTTGTAGTCATCATCTCACTTTTTTGCATGCATGCTCTATCATTTGTGGGCACTCTCTTGCACGCTCTCTTGCATGCAGGGGTGCTCTCTTGCATGCTCTCTCCCTTACATGTGCCCTTTCGTACGTGCACCTTTTCTCTCTTACGTCTGCCGTTTCTCTCTATATTGTATGTGTCCACTCTCTTATAGGTGCCTTTTCCTTCACATGTGCCCTCTCTCTTTTGTGGGCACTCTTCCTCTCTAACATGTGGCATCTCACTTGTCTGTCTTTTTATCAATCAATCTGTCTTCTTCTGTATCTTTGTCTTTTCCTGTCTGTCTTAGACTGCGCATGGTGGGAATTGAACTACAACAACCGGAGGGTCAAATGCTGCCAGCCCCTGTTTTAGTCTGTGTAACTAGAGTTGCAGGTGTTCTACTAACAGTCTTGGTTAGCTGTGATGTTGAAACAATGGATGTTTATATTCTAGGCATTTAGGCAAGTTTCAGAACGTTTCTAACTGGGAAGTGTACTTTTGATTGGAAATCAAGACTACAAATCCCAGAATGCATTTACGACATCTCCACCATACTGTAACAACTGAGGGTGACTGGCAGGGACACAGGATCACAGCATGTTATTTTCCCTTTTATACATATAACTAAGGAATGGTGCACAGTGTTACCCATATAATTGAGCATGCCGTGCAGTTCAGGGATCTGCTGAACCCCTGCAGCGGTGAGTCTCACTGCAACAGTTTTCAGATGAGTGGGCAGGTGGCTGTGAAAAATCGCCACCCCTGATTCACTGCCTGCTGACATTCTCTGCTGCCCCAGGGCAGGGTAGACAGTGACCTAGAAACAAAATGTTATATATTATATATATACTTTTTTATATATAAAGGACACAAACCTAGGTATATCAATGTGTTAAATTTAGAACAAAACAAACAGAAAGCAATCCTGCACTGTTCCATACAAATTACTTAAAGGGATAGTAATGCTTAAAATATAAAAAAAAAATATGTTGTAGGGTTTATCCCCCTGAGTAAAACAAGAGTAGTCCCACTGCTGAAAGGTGTTTCATTCAAAAGTTATTAATTTTCAAAGTTGAATTTTTTAGGTGCAATATCACAGTGGCCTGAAATTGTACAGTGGTGCTTCTGCTACACGATCCTATGGACAGCTCTGGTCCCGGGACCATAAATCTCCACAGGATGGTATAGCAACAACGCCACTGTACAATTTCAGGCCACTGTGATATTGCACCTAAAAAATTCAACTTTGAAAATTAATAACTTTTGAATGAAACACCTTTCAGCAGTGGGACTACTCTTGTTTTACTCAGGGGGATAACCCCTACAACATATTTCTGTTTACTTTTTAAGTATTACTATCCCTTTAAATATGAACACTGTGCATAAAACACATTATTATCCACATACAGTTGTTGAGGTCCCCACAGGGCCGGATTTACATCTCAGGAGCCTGTAGGCACAGAAATCTAAAGCGCCCCCCCCCCCCCATTGGCCATCTCCACTGGACACGTCCACATTGCCTCCATCATCTCTTTATTGCCCTCAAGTTGCCCCAGCAGCTCTAACTTGCCCCCAGCAGCTCCACATTTCCCCCACCATCTCCATATTGTCCTCACATTGCCCCCCATCAGCTCCATGCTACCCTCACATTGCCCTCCATCAGCTCCATGTTGCCCCCACTATCTACAAATTGCCCCCATCAGCTCCATGCTACCCTCACATTGCCCTCCATTAGCTCTACATTGTCCCCACCATCTCCAAATTGCCCCCTCATCAGCTCCATGTTGCCTCCCCATCAGCTCCAAATTGCCCTCACAATGCCCCCCTTCGGGTCCAACTTGCCCCCACCATCTCCATGTTGCCCTCACATCGCCTGCCTCCCTCCCTCCCTCCCATTGTCCGTTTCCTACCTCACTGGCACAGGAGATCCGTTGTCTGTGCCTCCTCTGATACAGTCAGACTCAGCCCTGTGGTTGCTGAAGCTCCCACACGGTCTCCTGTTCAGGAATGTAGAGCGCTGGGAGATGATGTCATCTCCCAGCGCTCTGCATTCCTACAGAGCAGACGAGGGAGCTTCAGCAACCACAGGGCTGAGTCTGACTGTATCAGAGGAGGCACAGACAACGGATCTCCTGTGCCAGTGAGGTAGGAAACGGACAGACCTCCTGCCAGGGAGGTGTAATCCGAGGGCGCTGGTGCAGCCAGCGCGGTGGCCATTTTTTTTATTTTTTTTATTTTTTTTGCTTTGACAAGTATCCCGCTGGCAGGCACCCCTCAGTGGCGTGCGTCTGTAGGCAGGTGCCTACTTTGCCTTATGGCAAATCCGGCCCTGGGTCCCCACCCACTCTATGGAGGCAATACCTTCTGAAGGCAGTTCAGTTAATCCATTTTTGTAAACCATGTGCTATGGTAAGGTGTAATAGATAGGACTTGCCTAAAACGGGGTGTCTTGGCGTGTCAGGCAAGCTTAGACATATTTTGGCCAAACTGTGCAACAAAACCTCAATATGAAATAAGTGAGTTAATATGTGGGTAATAATGGATGATATACACAGGGTTCACATTTAAGTTATTTGTATGGAGCAGCACAGGATTGTCTTTTGTTTTTGTTATTGCTTTAGAAACCCCAAAGGACATAGTGTCCAGAGAGGTAATGTTCCTAAAGGTGTGACAGAAATCAGAAGACATTGTTAATGAGTTTTAGGTATAGTAGCTGCTGGAGGGAATCTCTTTTATATTTATTAAATGTTGTCATTCCCGTACATTGAGAGCCACTTGAGAGCAAAACGTCTTTGAAGCCATGTCACATATTTAGGCCATTATTGAAGCTCTGTTGTTTCTCTTACTTTTACAGCATGGTGCCACCTAATTTCATAGGCTCATTCTAAGGCCAGAATTCATGAAGGTGTGATTCTGTTCACATCTTCACACATATGCATACAACATACAATGTGAGTATTGTATTGTAAAAAAGGTGTATATCAGAGCATAGTCATCAAACCACATATAATAAAAATAAACATTTCATATCTTATTGTAATTTATATTTATAGAAAACATGCTTACACAGAAATGTTGCCATATTTTAATGAAAATTTAATATTTTTCCTCCTTGTGGATTAATATACATGTTTCTAATAAGAACAGGTGACAAGGGATAATGGATATATATTTGGCCCTTTTTGAATAATCCCTTTTTAGGTTTTCACACTCCTGGGTGCAGTTTCAAAAGCACACAGAACCCTACAATTTCTTCCAAGTCAGTAGGAAACACTTGACAAGCCACTACATCTTTGAGTTAGTTGGATAGACCATACCAGAAGGCTGCAACTAAGGCACTGTTGTTCTATTTGGACTTAACTGGCAAGGTTTTGAGTTCAACAACATAATCACCTGCAATTTTCAACCTTGACTGATGCGCAGAAGGGAGGAGAAAACAAGTTCACCTGATCAGATGTATCAATATTCTCTTGAAGACTTCAATGATGGCACCTGAAACGTTCACCAGATAAGAGAAACCCAGGCTGAGGGAGGGCCTTACTAGAAAGAGGAAAGGTGATATTTGTCATTTGTATACTGTGGGCAAAGGCAAAATATGTCTGTAGTTCATAATTGGTATGATATTGGTTCAGAAAATCATAACAAGTAGACTATCTCATCCACAGGGCTGAGGAGCAGAGGTACAATGTTCCTTAGAGAGAGGAAACCTCAGTAGTGCTGCATTGTAAACAGGTACAGGAGCCAAAGGGCACCCGACCTGGCACCACTGCTTTGGAAAAACTGAGTGATGAGGTTGTGCTGCTGACAAACACTCTTCATCAATTGCTATAAGCTGTCCTAAGGATAAGACAGCTTTTCTGCTTCTTTGACATTCATGTCTAGCCCAAGGAAAATTGGGATGATGTTCATCCACGCCACTGAATACAGACCTACTGGGCTGAAATGATATACAGGTAAACCACCTTAGGTCCTCAGGGACAGCCTCCATAAAGTGATTCTAACAAGATGTTGTATCACATGCAATGGTCATGGTAGGCAGGTAGAACTGTATTCAGGAAGCTAAAGATGAACAATTCTGAGGCACCCCAGCTGCACTATAGAGAACAAATACAAATCCCCCATATTCTTATTATGTTAACCCTTTGATTTCCACAGGGGTGAAATGCTTTGGACATCCCTCTGGCACTCAGAGGGTTAAATATGGTTTTAGCTCCTTAACTATTAGAGAGGTTTGCAGCACATTGAGAGAAAATATGTTGGCAACTTCTCTAGCATACAAGGGGTTAAAATCCCCATTTAAATTAAGGAGAATTTCCATTTGTCCCCTACAGTGTAGTTTGTGTGGACTAGAATTGATCCACTTACATATAAATATTTTAGTGCTGATGCTATGTGCATTCTCCTTCCTACTTTTCAGCCTCTAGGTGGCAGTATGTGCATTTTTTAAATGCTACCTCCATTTTATAATAATAATTTGTGATTTTCATAGAGTTTTTCTCCCTGTGAGAGTCAAAGCGCTTTACAAATATACATACAGACATAAAAATGAAGAGTTCCTTCTGATCAGACAAGTTGAATGAATGCCTGATAAAAGAGATGGGTCTTTAGATTTTTTTTTTTTAAAGTCTGTAATGATGGTGCCTCTCTGAGTTCCAGAATGTGGGGGCAGCGTGGCTGAATGCCTGGGAACCTGAAGTTGTCTTTATTCTGGGTACTGATAGGAGGGATCTGTTGGCTGACCGCAGTGAGCGAGATTGAATATAGGGTGTCAGGAGCTCTTTCAGGTACTGTGGGCCTTGATTATTTAAGGCTTTGAAGGTCAGCAGGCCAATTTTAAAATATGTTCGCCATTTAATTGGAAGCTAATGCAGCGAGTGGAGAACAGGTGTTATGTGTCATGAGCGAGTTTGATTGGTCAGTAGTCTGGCTGTTGCATTTTGTACTGTCTGTCGGCGATGGAGTTCTTTTTCTGGGAAGCCCAAGTAAAGTGCATTACAGTAACCTAGACGAGAGGACAGAAATGCATGCAATAATATTGGCATATAATCTGGTGGAATTAAGTGTTGTATCCTGGCTATGTTTCTCAGATGAAAGAAGGCAGATTTTATTACGGAAGAATCTGCTGTTTAAGTGACAGTCCAGAGTCAATAATCACTCCGAGATTTTGTACCTTTGTTGAACTAATGAGTTCAGAGCCTCCAAATTCCAGACCAGTTGGGTGATCATGAGATATTCTTGTTGCCCGGCGTCCCCTCACCAAGAGTAACTCTGTTTTGTCAGGGTTCACTTTTAGCCATCTAGCATTCATCCACTCTATGAGGTCTGCTAAGCAACTGCTGATGAGGCACGTTGGGTCTTTAGTATCTGGAGCAAAGGAGAAGTAGAGTTGTGTGTCATCTGCATAGCAATGATATCTTAGGCCATGTCGCCTGATTATGTCCCGAGTGGTAGCAAGTAAATTGCGAATAGCATGGGAGACAAGATAGAACCTTGTAGAACTCCGCAGGCTAATTCTGTTGGTGCCGATGAGCAAGATCCCAATGTTACTCTCTGTGATCTGCCACTGAGGAAAGCTTTAAACCACTTCAGAACTATGTCTCCTAGATCACAGATGTGCTGCAAGTGCTCTATTAAAATCCCATGGTCAATGGTGTCAAATGCAGCTGAGAGATCCAGGAGGATTAGGATGAAGTAATCACCTTTGTCTCTCGCCATAAGGAGATAATTTAGCACTCAGACTAATATTGTTTCCGTGCTGTGGTGGCATCTGAAACCTGACTGGAAAGGATCAAAGACGTTATAGCTTGATAGGTGGGCCTCCAGCTGAGGTGCCACTACTTTTTCAATTATTTTCCCCAGAAATGTAAGGCTGGATACTGGTCTGTAATTTGCTATGCAGTCTGGGTCTAATGAACATTTCTTTTGGAGGGGTTTTACCACTGCTTCTTTTAGAGGATCCGGGAAGTTTCCAGTTTTTAGTGAACACTGCGCTATATTTGTGAGGGCTGGACCGAGTGTTTCAGTGCATGCGGATATAAGACGAGTTGGGGCAGGGTCTAAGTCACATGTTTTACATGGTTCTTTTAACTTCCTCTATATCCGCATTTGTAAAAGTAGACCACAAACTGGGGGAATCTGGAGTTCCACTGTAGTGGTTCAGGTGGGTAACTGGCTGGCCTGCTGGGATAGAGGCTCGGATGGAGGAAATCTTGTCTGTGAAGAAGGTTGCAAATTCCTCACACTTATCCTGAGAGAAGTTGGTGGGTATATGCATGCATGCTAGTTTGCAGAGCCTTTCTACTGTGTGAATCAGTTGCCTGGGTCTATTGCGGGAGAGTGTAATTTCACGTGACAAAAATTAAGATTTTTTCTGAGTTATCTTAAATTAATATTTATTGAGGTGTTTGGTAAGAGCGGCTTTGTCCCCTGGGTCACATGTCCAACACCACCTTCTCTCGAGTTTACGGCCTGTTCTCTTAATTTCTTTGATGGTGCTATCAAACCAAGGTGCATTGTTGTGAGTTTTGATAGTGCGCATGCGTGTTGGTGCAATGCTTTCTAGGGTGTCTCTCATGGTTTTGTTGTACAATTGGACTAAGGAGCTGGGGTTTTCACAAGTGCTCATCAGTTCACTTAGAGCCATATTTGATGTTACATCCAATGGTGTCATCCCTTTTAATGAGCGGTGTTTGACCAGGTTCTGAGGCTGGGGTCTGACTGATTATGATACAATGGAAAAGTGTATGGAGTGGTTGTCTGACCATACAACTGGATTTACAGTTACTGGTGACACTTCTAGTTCAGATTGGAACACTAGATCAAGTGTATGACCTTTTCTGTGGGAGGAAGTGGCAACGATTTGATTGAAGCTGAGCGCACTCATCAGGCTAAGGAGATCCTGCCCAAGCTGGGATAGTGTGTCATCAATCCAAGTGTTGAAGTCTCCCAATATAAGCCATCTAGGGTGTTCAAGGATTAAACCAGTCAAAAGGTCTGAGAGTTCTTGAAGGAACCTCTTCCCATCTCCTGGGGGTCTGTATATTAAAAATATCCAAAATCCTCAATCTATTGAGATGCTAGCAGCTACGCATTCAAAAGATTGGGGTGTGTGTACTGATTTTGGCCTGGGGTTTAAGGATGATTTGGCACAAATCATTACTCCACCTCCTTTGTGCTCTTGTCTCGGGCGGTAAAACACTGTATAATTGCCTGGAACAGCTGCTTCTAGGATAGGCCCTGCATTATCATCTAGCCATGATTCTGAAATGTATGCTAATTTGCATGTTTCAATAAGGTCAGCGATAATAGCTGTTTTGCTCTTTATTGATCTGGCATTGCATAGGATTGATCTGATAGGACAGTTTTGGGGTTCTGAGTTCTTGCTCTGTACTTTGGAAACGGTGTGTCTTCTTATAGGGCTCACACAAAGAGCTTTCCTTGATTTGATTGTGTGCTTTTTGTGGCTTCTGGGTTGAATTACTTCAATTGGGTTTGCAGGTAAACAAAGTGGCGGAGTGGCCATGGTAGTACCAGGAGACTGAACTTTTAAGTTTTGATTTTCCACCACGGCAGCCCCTGTGAGTGCCTTTGAAGATGCAAAGAGATTTTAGCGTAACCACTTCCGAGGGACTGAGTGGAGAGACTGCTTTTTGGGGTTGTAGGGAATACAGATATGAGGCAGTATAGTTGATCATTCCCTCAGCAGTGAAGGGGTTAAATAGCCTTTAAGTTTTGCAGCTGTGGGGGATGATCACATTGTCCTGTCCTATAGGATGCAGGCCAGTGTGAGGTGTGGAATTTTGCACTTCAGGATGCTTTGTAGATAACCGATAAGAAAGCGTGCATGCAGGTCAGATTGCAGTATTCAAAACCAATGTGTTTCAGTGAAATATACCTTTGATTTTTTTTTTTTGTTTGTTTGTTTTTCGTCATTAAGTTTTCTGAGTGTGTAGAATTCTGAGTATTGCTGAATGAATGATCAAATCCAAAGCCCAATTAACAACTGGAGATGAGTATAGGCCATCATTTCCACAGCATTGATAGGGATAACATAGCCTCTAAGTTTTGCAGGGATGTCAGTTGTGGGTGATGGTCACATTGTCTTGTTCTATATGATACAGGCCAGTGTGAGGTATAGAATTATGAACTTCAGGCTGTTTTGTAGATAACATAGTTAAGAAAGCACGCCTACAGGTCAGATTACAGGGATTCAAAACCAGTGTGCTTCTGTGAAATATATATATTTTTTCATCAATAAGTTTTCTGAGTGTTTAGAAATGAAACTGAATGGATGATCAAATGCAAAACCCAAATAACAACTGGAGGTAAGTCAGTTTTATAATTTCAATGTACCTTGTTTGTGGTGTTCAGGTGAAGGTATCTCTTCTTAGCAGTAAGAGGGTCCAGGGGAAGTATATTTCAATCCGCTGTGTATCTCAGTGTAGTAATGCTATTCGTTGAATTTTGGTAAATCCAGGTATGTGGGATGTTGCCACCCAGCCGGTAAAAAATTGCCTTCTTTCCAATGTTAAGTCTATGGAGGGAATGCCTTGGCCAGTATTTTTTTGAAGAAAAGGTGGCAACCCTAGTCGAGATTGGTCCTTGGAATATTTTTGGTGAATTTTGAAAGTAAGGAGGTTATAATGAAGGTAATTCCTGGAGAGGTCAGGAGCATGAGAAAGGTGTGGCAGCCAGCAGAGGTGCTGTGTGCGCAAATGCTTTGATAAAAATGATTAGAGAGAAGAGGGTTGAACTAAGGATGAATCTTGATGCTTAGGGGTGTGTATATGTTTGTAACCTAGTGCACTGCCAACCCAAAATTATTTAAAGGAACAGTAACTCTTGTCTCCATATCATTCACAAGAAAACAGAAAAGAAAAAAAAATCTCACATTTACTGAAAAGTAAAATGGAAGCAAGCATTTTCTAATATGAAAATGTTTCTATTTTGTTTTCATATGAAATTGTCACTTTTGCACAGAAAATAAATACACAAAAAATGCATATATAAGAGAGTCCGATAAATCAGCATTTCTTATTCTTACTCCCCATTTTTGTCTTGTCCCATACTGTCTATTAACATAAGAGGAGCCCTGAAAGATTAAGTTCGATGCTACGTGGCCCTGGGCAACTTAATGAATGGATGTTCCCATGGTTCACCAATTGCCTCCCGTTACAGTGGGCCTCAAGTCATTTTGGTTCCTAACAGAGTCCGTTTTACAAAAGGAACCAGTTTAATCCTATGGCCAGACATAAGTGAGGCTGTTCAGGTTTCACAACGTATAAATGTGGAGTCTTTCCCCACCAATAGGAAGAGAAAAAAGGGAGGCTACCACTACACTTATGAGAATCATAAATGTTACCCTATATTTGGGGCCTCCATTCACACTTCAGGGGTTCTTAAAACCACCCAGTGGTGCTTGCATATTCTGTGAAGCTAATGGACTTAGGAATGGAACAGTTCTGGAACAAGCCAAAAAGTTAAAAATATACGCTAGGGGTTATGCACTAAAGCTTGAAAAGAGGTGATAAAGCAGAGATAATTTCTCCGGTAATATCACTTCTCCATTTCCTATGTTATTCTATGGAGCCTATGCACTAAGATCCTGAATGTTGGAGAAATCTTAGTGCATAGGCTCTATAGAATAACATAGGAATTGGAGAAGTGATATCACTGGAGAAGTCATCTTGTCTTTATCACACCTTAGTAAATTTCCCCCCGAGTACTTCTGGGGCAAACCAACTGCATCTTAGGGGACAAATAAATATTCCATTTTATTTAAAACACAATCTTTGGATACCTCTCTGGCACTCAAAGGGTTAATTGCTATTGGCTTAAGACAGCGAGCTTTAGGTTCAAAAGAAACTCTGAGTAATTCTGGGGCATACCAACTACATCACAGGGGACAAATAAAACACCCCACAATTCTTGTGGGTGTAAATGGGGCTTTTAACGCCTTGAATGCTAGAGAACCTTCCAGTGTATTGTTTTGCAACACACTGGAGACCTCTCTAATGTCAAAGGGGATAAAAGCCCCATTTACAATAATTTGAAATTTAATTTCTCACCTATGGTGCAGTTGACTTGCTCCAGAATTGCTGCAGATTTCTTTTGAACATAAAACTTTATGTGAACAAGGAGAAAAACCGGTCTGACAACTGTGTTAGAGAAATGATCAACTTTGTTTGATGGTAAACTGGGAAGAATGCAAATGAGGAATTAACCCCTTGGATACTAGAAACATCTGTAATGCATTGCCAAGTGCCTTAAAGGCAGAGCTTTGCCATAGGCCATCAGACCAATATATATGATATTAAAGGGACAATAATGTCCCATAAATTTTTTTTATGTTTTGTAGAGTAAAAAAAATAAAATCTGTGCAAAAATCCCATCCCTCAAATATTTACGGTTTGAGAAATATTCGGTCCTAAAGATCCCCCCTCTCTCCCCTTCTCCTGACATCCGCTGTAAGCTGACAGCAGGAGTTCCTGGTCTGGGGACCGAGAGGCGGCTTTTCAGCAGAGCCGCAATAGCGGGATTTTAAAAGAGAGAATTAATTGGAACGGTCTACAAAGTGTGCTTGGCTTGCAAGCACACTTTTTAGACCATTTCAAAGAAGTATTTCTTTTTAAAATCGCATTATGGCGGCTCTGCTGAAGATCCAACTTGTGTTGGCCGACACGGAACTCCTGCTGTCATCTTTACAGCTGACATCAGGAGAGATAGAACTTTAGCACTGTTTCTAAGCATATTGCCATATGTCTAATTATTGGGGGTTACTTTATTTAGGGTGATTCGTTCCGCTTTAATTTGAAGACTTTAGTACAGTAAACAGGAATGCATGAAAATTCCCACAGACCAAAATAAGTGAAAAATTGAACGTTTGTATTCTATGGGAAGTCCCTTGCGTTTTGCTCCTTTGAATTCAACATGAAATATAAAATAGCTGATATAATACTTTTAGTGCCAGAGAGGTATGCAACACATTGAAACGCAATTAGTTATATACCTCTCTGTCACTCAGAGAGTTAATAAGAACAAATGGAGTAAATCAACTGCTCCATAGGAGACAAATAAAAATCCTCATTGTCGACACTCCTAGACATAAGGAAATGGTTAAGGATCAACCATGTCAGTCAGAAAGTTTTCCCAAGAATGACTCCTCTTCTCTTCTCCCTAAGAGACTTAGGGGTACATTTAAAGGCAGCCGTTAAGCTAAAAAAAAAACGTCAATGGGTTTTAACGTGTAGGAAGCCATACAAAGGGCCATGTAATGAACTGCTAACTGCAGTTCATCCAGTATGCCGGCCGCTACACTAACGTGTGTTTTGGCCCATGTTAAAAAAAAAAAAAAAAAAAAAAAAAAAAAAAAAAAAGCTCCATTTTGCCATTTAAAGGACTGCGTTAGCTGAAAAAATCTGATAAGGAACTCACTTACCGCACAAAACTTTAGACCCAGTTTTGTTAGCCATAAAGTCCCTTATCAGATCTTTTGCCAGCTAACGTAGCTGCTAACTAACAAAAGAACCCAGTGTCCACAGTGGATGTATTGATATGGGGCCCTAAGCCCCACATCAATACATTCAAAGTGTCTAAAACCCGTCCAAAGTAAAGAAACATTGCATTAACACTTACCATTAATCTTGATGTCCAGCGGAGTCCTCAGCTTGCTGGTCCTTCTCTTCTGTCTTCTCTTCTTTCTTCCTCCTTCTCTTCAGTCTTCTCCCTGTAAAAGAAAAGAAAACAAGTATTACCAAGCATGAACAAATAGTAGTACACCCCAAAGATACCCATATATGCCTCCATGTAATGGCCCAAAGCATACAAACGCCAAGAAATAATGCCAAGAAATAAAATGTTCCACATAGACATAAATCAATGCTATTCCTTAATGCCCAGTATGACACTTAGCTTAGTGATTTGTGTCTCCGCCGATTGGAGCGGCCACGAGGGAGGCGGCAGCAGAGACACAAATGTCCCGCGACGCTCCCATTCAGCTGTGTAAGGGCCGATGCCCGTAACACACTGAGGGCATTTGAAGTGAGCCTGCCTTTATATATGGGCAGGCTCACTTCAAGTGCCCTCACTGCCATTGGCTGGGATGTACTTCACATCCCAGCCAATCATGTTCAAGAACAGCCGCTCGAATCTGATTGGCATTGGACCATACACAGCTGAATGGGAGCGTCGTGGGACATTTGTGTCTCCGCTGCTGCCGCCCTCGCGGCTACTCCAAGTGGCGGAGACAAAATCACTAAGCTAAGTGTCATACTGGGCATTAAAGAATAGCACTGATTTATGTCTATGTGGATCATTTTATTTCTTGGCATTTGTATGCTTTGGGGCATTACATTGAGGCATATATGGGTATCTTTGGGGTGCACTATTATTGAACCCTTTGAGTGCCAGTAAGGTACGCAATGCATTGCTTTGCAATGCGTTTCGTACCCCACTGTCACTCAAACGGTTTTGGAATGTATTCGTTCATGCTTGGTAATACTTGGTTTCTTTTCTTTTACAGGGAGAAGACTGAAGACTGAAGAGAAGGAGGAAGAAAGAAGAGAAGATAGGACAGCAGATGACAGGTAAGTGTAACATGGATCAGTTAACAATCGGTGCTTAGTAGTATGTCAAGCACAGATAGTTAATTTTTACTGTTCAGTTCCCAATATCGCTACTTTTTAGCGGTGTTTTGGGAACTAAACGCACAAAACAGACGTTCAACCATAACACTGTTTTTGTGGCTTAACATCGTTTGGAGTTTTAGCTGGTAGGGCCTTTAAATACCCCGTTAAACATGTTGGTTTAACAGCCGGTATTCACTTTGGCCCTACCGGCTATGTTAACTACTACCATTAAATCTAGCCCTTAATCTTTTGAGTGTGTTGAGTGCAATGCGTTGCGTACCCCTCTAACACTCAAATAGTTAAGGAGGAAGCTAAAGAGGTGAAATTTTGTAGCACCATATGTAAAAACTAAATATGACCATTGATTTAAATGGGACTTTTAACCCCTTGAATCACCGATGTGTGTTGGAGACCTTTCTAGCATTCAAGGAGATAAAAATCCCATTTAAACCAACTGGAACATTATTTGTTCCTCATGGGGCAGTTGGCTTTCTCCAGTAATGCACCACTTTAGATATCTTCATAAGAATGTAAAGAAACATTAGGAAACACGTGTTGTATTGAACCCTAATACAAAATTACACCATCTCAGTACACATTATAGACATGTTTTAATCCATTCTGTTAAAAATTCCATAGTTTTTATGTAGTTTTAGATGTACTATCCCTCGCACCCTACTCTCCCCTCTCTACTGCTGAAAAAAGCCTAGCGTGCAGAGTCTCATTTACAGGCCAGGCAGCTAAGTCTTCCTCCTCCCATGAGCATAACCAGGAACTCTCCGGATCTGCCCAGGAGACTCCATTTATTAGTGTTAATTCCTGGGTCTCTAGGGAGAGAGGCTGATTCTCCAGCTTTAGTGAGTTTCCTTGGTAACTCCACCCACTTCTCATATATTCTGCTCAAGCCCGCCTTGCTTGACCCATTTCACACCCATTCTATAATCAAACCCCATCTTTTCTTCTGTCAATCCCATCCACCCAAATAAACCCTGCCTACTTTATGATATGAATTGCAGAATTTAGACATACCCACTTACAGCCCATGAGCCATCTCTGGGGGCTCCAAAGAAGAAGAGTCCCAGTATAATAACTTAAGAAACACTAGTAACAATACACAGCCAAAAAAAGAAAAAGTTGCAGTTTAAGAGTAATTGAATAATAAAGTATCCCCCTCCCGCCCCTTTTACCTAGTGTAAGCCACCTCGTCTCAGATGTGGAATCTGATCCTAGGACCAGACAGCTCACAGCAAGGGATAATCTTCATACTGGAAGAGCATGAGGAAAACCCTGCTCCGCTTTTCCTGAAGATTGTCCCTCTCTGAGATCAATCCAGACAGTCTTTCTGATCTGAGTTGAGCAGTGTTACATCAGCAAAAGGGTCAGGAGGGGGGATATTTTATCATTCCATTATTTTTGAACTACAACTCAGACAGTATTGAAAAAACACTCTCCATGGCCCAAATACTATGAAGATTAATTGGAGCTGCTTTTATTGAGGAAACATTACTATCCCTTTAAGGACTATCATCACTCATTCAGAGGACACGATGAATAGGAATCATTATCGTATAGACATTTGGGAACAAAAGCTGAAGACTTGACCACCTCCAGGGCTCAATGATATCAGTAACCATCAGTACCTTTGAGTCTTCTAAAAAAAGAATCATTAGTGTAAGTGCAACACATTGCAACAGCAATATTATATGTTATACAACCGCTCTCAGATTTCTTGCCCTTTTCTCTTTTCTTTTTTGTGCATATTAGAATACAAAGGTGATACTGCTGACGCCATAGAAGATGCTGCATATCTGAAGATCCTTTTTTATTAGAGACTGTTATGAACTTTTACATGTTATTATATTTATACTCGAGTGATTGGCTGGAGAGCTTTGCTTCCCTCTTTTTCTTTTGTTGTATAATACACAGCCATTTTCACTTTATCTGACTGACAATGATTTACCAGCACACAGAGGATGGAGGGGAAAAGAAACCCTGCTTTCACGATGTGTAAGTACAAAGTTGTTATGAGTGTGTTTGTATATGTTTGTAGGCACTCTTTGTTATTTTCATAATAAAGGAAAAGGTCAGAGGAAAAGTAGAATTGAAACATACTATATATCGTATTTTGAACAACTCTGAAATATTTCTCATTTTATACATACATGCATATTTACAGGTAGATAGACCTCATAGATATATTATACAACAAACAGACATATAGATACACATTCTTTGATAGTATTCAAGAAAGGTCAAACTCTGTACATCTGTCTAGAGATTTAATTTGTTCTTTTATTACATGACCACTGAAAGCGCTCCAGCTCACATGCTGGGTTCCTCAATCAGAGGAGGAGGTGGGAACAGGGAACAGCTGGGGAAGGGAAGAGGCTGAGATTGACAGGCTGTGGTACGGAGAGGTGCTGCAGCCTGAACTGAAGTGTCTTCACACAACAGAATTACAAACCCCAAAATTTCAGTGAAAACATTGTTTTAAAAGAAAACAAATACTGGATTTAGCATTTATAGAGAAGCAAGATTAGAATTAGAAGGACTTTAAGCGAGGTGAGAGTTCCCTGTTAAAGGGATAGTAATGTTTCATAATAAAAACAGCTCTAATTAATCATCATAGTATTTGGACTTTGTAGAGTGTTATTTCAGTTCTGTCAGAGTTGTAGTTCAGGAGTAATTCAATGACAAACTGTCCCCCTCCCTCCCCTTTTACTGATGTAACCCTGCCCAGCCAGATCAGAAGGGAGGTGCCCAGGTAGATTGCACAGAGGGACAATCTTCAGTTAAGATAAAGGAAAAACCTGAAAAGCTTGTCAAGGGGGGCAGGCTTTCCCCTGCTGTTATCTGTCTGGTCTTACAACCAGATTAACATCTGAGAAGTGATGGCTTACACTAGGTAAAAGGGGCGGGAGGGGGAAGTTCGCTTGTGAATATCTCTTAAACCATAAAGGTTTGAGAGATAAGACTTATATCGTTCTTCATGTTTTTTTAATGCCTACAAAATAAAATAAAGTTAAAACGAAGTATTACTATCCCTTTAAGTCCTTATAACTTTGAGGCCCATGTACTAAGAACAACAGGGGTATATACAATAAGCTGTGATAAAGAGGTAATACAATGGAGATAACTTTTCCATTGTGCTACATTCTCCATTTCCTTTGCTTTTCTATGGAACCTATGTTCCAAAGAAAGTGGAATAATTCTGGGACCAACCAAATGCACTATAGGATATACAGTGGTCTCATTTGCATATTGAAACAATGATTTGGAGACCTTTCTAGCATTCAAGGGGATATAATCCCAATATAAGCCAATGGGAATTTGGGGACATTGAAATTTTCCCCTAGTGTAAGCTGACCAGACCTTATCTTTAAAGTGTTAGTAATGTCCAACAAAAAGTTTTTTGCATAAAGAAGAGCTTAAAGGGATAGTAATACTTAAAATGTAAAAAAAAAATTGTTGTAGAGTTTATCCCCCTGAGTAAAACAAGAGTACTCCCACTGTTGAACGGTGTTTCATTCAAAAGTTATTAATTTTCAAAGTTGAATTTTTTAGGTACAATATCACAGTGGCCTGAAATTGTACAGTGGCGCTGTTGCTACACTATCCTATGGAGATTTATGGTCAACTGACCAGAGCTGTCCATAGGATCGTGTAGCAACAGCGCCACTGTACAATTTCAGGCCTCTGTGATATTGCACCTAAAAAATTCAACTTTGAAAATTAATAACTTTTGAATGAAACACCTTTCAGCAGTGGGAGTACCTTTGTTTTACTCAGGGGGATAAACTCTACAACATATTTTTTTTCACATTTTAAGTATTACTATCCCTTTAAAAAGCTGAGCTAAATGCAAAAAAACGTATCTCTCAAACCGCTATGGTTTAAGAGATACAGGCATTTAAAGTTCGCTGTCTCCTACTGACAGCTGTAAAGCTGTCAGCAGGAGATTTGTGTTGGTCGACATGGAAGTGCTTGAGAAGTGCCGAGATCTCGTTACTTACAAGGAATCCCTTCATTGGAATGGTCTAAAACGTGCGCTTGCAATCCAGGCACACGTTTTAGACCAGTCACAATGACTGAGCCACTGATTACTCACTTGTTAACAAGCAGGGATATCTTGAAAATCTGCTCTGTTGGCGTGTCCTGAAGACTAACGTTGAGAAAAACTGTTTTAGAGTAAACTGCAGTTGATAGTTATCCACGGTTTTATCTAACAGAATCCTAGTGGAGTCTGTGAAGATTTTTTTTTTCATAAAACAAAGCTATCAGCTACAAAGTAGTCCAGGCCTTTATGTTGCATTTTGACTCCCTTTAGCTTTAGAGCTATGTTTGCTGTTTTTAATTTGGTTCTTTAGTCTAGATGAGAGATGGACAACCTACAGTCCTTGAGCTATTGCTTGATTACACATGTCATCATATTTAATTGCACAATTACCAACTAAGGATGAGGGGAGATGTTGTTCAACCAAAGCTGAAAATCTACATATTCCCCACCAATAGTCTAGTCATCAGGAATAACAAGTGCTACCCACCAACAGCAATTTGAGTATTGTGAATAGGCTGGTGAGGCCTGAATATGGTGGAACTCAGTATCTGGAAGTTAGGGAGCTTTATAGGAGTGGTGGCCTGTGGTGAAGAACCCATCAAAACATATGCAATCAGATTTTCTTTTCTTCAGTTTTAAATTTAAAGGGACATTATCACCAAAATGAAAAAGGCTTAAATGTATTAAAATATTATGTACTCTTAGAAAGCCTGTTTTTTTCTTTGGATAGAATGTTCTGATCGCCTTTTTAAATTAAAGGTAAAAGTGGCCTATTAAAAAAATGATAAAATAATAAGCAATGATAATTGTTGTGAAACAAAAACCCAACCAGTTTAGTTAATTGAAACTCTTACCTCATGTGTTTCATTCAGTCATGACATATATTACCCATATCATTTATGTAAACAAAGAGGTGTCAAATCATTGCATACAGAGCAATAGGAAATGCACGTTTACAATATACTTTGGTGTTTATACACCTAAGAAATCTTTTTTTACAAATGTATAATATTATTTCATTTAGGTGATATTTTTCCTTTAAACCTCTTATTCCTCCAGCTAAATATGTGCAATTCTGGAGCAAACCAACTGATCCATAGGGGAAAATGAAAATTTCCATTGGTTTTTAATGCCAAACAATTGAAGGGGGGGGAGATGCACTAACGGTCAAGGCAGTGGCGTGATTTTATTGGTGTGTTCAAATCACTTCAACTTTTCGATGTAAACAAACAATGTCATGTGCAGTAAAATTTAGGGATGCGAGGGAAGGGTAGGAAAAGGTCCCCATTAGCATACAAGTTTATCAAACAGCTGTCAATGTAGAAGGGATGCCCTCCCTCGCACAGCATCAGCAGTACAACAGTCTTGAAGTCTGAGAGCATTCTCTCTGCTTCCCCACTTGGCCAGTACTAGAGTGGAGAGGATCCTATCAGCACCACGAACAGCATCACTCCCTTAACCCTTTGAGTGACATAGGGATGTGCACTACGCACCCTTGGGGCACTCAAAGGATTAAAAAAAAACAGTACACCAAGTGTCACAGACGAGGGCTATAGGTCAGCTAAGACAGTGGGGAGAGTGCGAGAATGAAAGGGTTAACAACACCAGATCCCTGGTTACCTGTTACTATTCCTAGCAACCACCAAATTAACTCCTGAAATCCCTCCTGCACTATCTTCCCAGTACTACAATTTGCTGCCACCACCAAGACTTTATATCTGGGCATCTTAGGTTACCCCAAACACAACAGAATTACAGTATAAAAGCAATCACTTTAATCAGACATATATAATTAAACCTTTAATAACGTGTTCTAACTGAGCTTTCTTCACAGAAGCGAGTTCATATTAGAGAACAAAGACCAGAGCTGATTAATTGAATATTTAATTTGAAAAAAGATTTCACAGTGCTGTGTACAAAATACAGAAATAAAGGACATACAGAAATAAAGATTACAAATTGGCAAACTGTCCATAAAATAAAATGGGAGAAGCACAAAAAATCTCTACATACAATTACCGATATATAAGAGTCTTTGTGGGCACTTCAGATGAGGTCAGACCCCCTGGGTGTTACCTGGGAGGATCAGAGGTTTGGCCTGACAGTTTATAGCCATTCAGTCAGCTGCTACTGCAGAGTTAAATCTGAAAAGGCATAAGGCTTCCCAAAACATGCAATTTACAGCACACCTCCATAATGTTATTATAATCACATTCCTCATATTTGTGTGAATATCTAGACACCAAATATGCTGTGTCTTACTGGTTGCAAAGTGGCCATTCTAGTAACTCATAGCAGGAATACCTCTCCCTGGGCATGTTTGGCACCTACCAAAAGGATAAAACCTGGGCATTCTAAATATATATTTGTACTGAACCTTTTTACAATATATACATGTTCTCCCTATTTCATATTATGTGGCTGTCCCCTGGATAACCTACCTCAGAGCAGATGTCCCAATATATTTTATGACACCCTAAGTCCAGCTCTGGTAATGTTATCTACTCATTCAATTTATGGCCTAGGACTGGTGCACTTTGAAAGGCTACAATGAAATACACATACAAACTAAACAAACAAATTACACATACCAGAGGCCTGGAAAGGCCAAATTATGCCTTGGCATGACACCAAGCAGTACACAATCATCCGCTCCGCTCTGTATCATATTTCATACATGTTTTGCACTCCCAAGTTAACAAGTCTGGGGGCCAGGCAGTGTACATAGGGTTCTGTATCATCCAAGTAGACTACTACGCAACTTAGGATCTTAGTAGGCTGCTGAAGAAAGGACTCAGTACAATAGGATGACCAAGGCACAATGTCGCAAGTCTCCCAATTTATTCTGGGGTTGTGTCTCTGAGCCAAGGAAACCCCAGAATGATAGCATAGTGTGCGATTTTATGACCTGAAATTGTAGGGTCTCCAAGTGGAAAGCCCTCACCTTTAGAGACAGTGGACAGGTCTCGTGTGTCACATGTGACGGTTGCAACGGTCTCTCATCAATGGCCTCAATAGCAAGAGAAGAAAAATGAGGCACCAACAGAATAGCATGCCGGGTAGCGAATTCTACATCTATAAAATACCCTGTGGCTCTGGAGTCTATCAAAGCCGGAACCGTGAGAGAAGGTGCAGCCCACGATATAATCTCCTCCAGGATGGATTTCGTTTGCATCTGGTCTGGGGACTGTGAAACTCCAGCTAGGGTCTGTCCCCGACACAACCCAAGGTGCGGGCATTTTCCCAGCCTCACGGAACAAGAAAGCAATAAGTGACCTGCCTTATCACAGTAAAGGCAGAGGCCCTCTCTGCGACAGAAGGCCCTCTCCTTCCCCGAAAGCGCGTGAACCCTAGTTGCATAGGCTCTGCCCTGACAGTCTCAGCACTAGGAGTTATGGGAGGCGAGGGAGGATTGGGTGGGAGCGTAAAATTCAGTGCCAATCGGAAGGAAGGCTCCCACATCCGTTCCTTGAATGAAGATCTTTCTCTGATGCTAGTATCAATTAGGATGACAAAGGAGATAAGTTCATCTAGCTCCTCTGGCAGCTCACGGGCTGCCGTCTCATCTTTAATCAGATCACTTAACCCGTGTGAGAACGTGGCCACTATAGCCTCGTTGTTCCAGCCCACCTCCGCCGCCAAAGTACGAAATCCAATTGCGTACTCGGCTACCATGCATGCTCCCTGGCGGACAGTCATGAGTTGTCTCGCCCTACAGAAAGCAGACACGAATTCGGTGAAATTCAAGATTATAGGTTTCTCTGTTTCCCGTAACAGATTGGCCCATGCCAATGCTCTACCAGACAGGAGGGAAATCATGAAGCCAACCTTGCTTAGATCACTCGGAAAAGCATTTGGCACTAGTTCCAGAAATATGCCCAACTGGTTAATGAACCCATGACAGATTGTAGGTTCCCCATCATATTGTTGAAGGAGTGGAGTGGATCCAGACAGCCCTCGGAACATACCGCTTTCAGCATTAGCCGTTACCACCGGTGCCGGGTCAGGGGAGGCCACCAGTTGTTGCACAGCCCTATCAAGTTGCACTGTGCAACTAAGGAGTGTTTGCATCACCAAGGAAAGCTCATCAATTCGTTGATTTTGTATGTCCATTCTGGTTAGAAGGCTAAACCTGTGGGTTGCCTGTACCTTCAGATGTCATGGCCCTTTCGTACTGTCATGGGAGACTAGATATATAAAGACTCTGACAGGTACAGATAAAATCAACACCATTTTATTGAAAGATAATATAATGAATAGCAGTTTAGTACTTCCCCAACCTTGCCTGGGGTCAGGTGTGGAGACACTGCCACAGTCCACTACCCAGGAGCTGACACTGAATCTTTACCCGAATACTGAACCAGGAATGCAGCAGAGAACCTAGCCTACGGTTCTGGGTACCACCTTAGATGTGAGAGGGTGGTAAGCGGCCAATCTCACACTAGAATGATAGAGTAGCAGAGGCGCGATGCCCTAGAGCGCTAGAGCAAGAGACACAACACCCTAGAATGCTAGGGTTCTGTCGGGATCCTAGGTAGACCAGAGTGATACAAGGCCAAATGGTCAGACAGAACCCGGAGTAGTACGGAGGCAATGACCAGGCCTCGGGACCTGCACGGAGAGGAAGCCAGGCCCAAGTACAGCAAAAGCGGACTCAGACAAAGCCAAGGTCAAGCACCTAATGGGTAGTCAGACAAAGCCAAAGTACTTAGCACGGAGCGTGTAGTCAGCCAGACCAGGGGTCATACACAGATCGGGTAGTCACACTGTGCCAGAGATCGAGCATGGAACGGGTAGTCAGACAAGGCCAGAGGTTCAGGCCCAAATAGGGTAGTCAGACAGAGCCAAGGTTCATACACAGATTGGAATCAGCAGCTAAGAACGGGTCACAATGAGGTATACAAGCAATGCTCAGATACACCACGAAAGGGCACTGAGGCTAGGACTGAAGGCAGCATATAAGACCTACCGGAAAGGTACGGGCTATAACAATGTCGAGCACGCTGTAATGACACATGTATGCAACCAAGAAGTCAGCGACCAGCAATGCTGCCGCCGAGCACACGTGGGGAAAGACAGATAACGCCATAGACCAGGATCACAGGCACCATGATAATGGTTACCAGTGGGCAAGGGAACAAGGCTGGGGGGCAGCTGGTAGCCATAAATCCCTCATGGACTTTTTCTGACCCCCACCGTTGTTCCCTTGGGAGTACACATGTATGAAATATGATACAGAGCAGAGGGGATGATAGTGTACTGCTTGGTGTAAGTTTTTAACCTTTTGAGTGCCACAAAGGTGCACAATGCACATCTCTAGGGCATGCAAAGGATTAAGGGAATTATGCTAGTCATGGTGCTGAAAGGATCCTCTCCACTACTGTCCAAGTGGGGAAACAGACAGAATTTTATCAGACTTCAAGATTGTAGTACTGCTGGTGATGTGTGGAGAGCATCCCTTCCACAATGACAGCAGTTCACAGCTCTCCCTGCTTCTGATCGATTGAGGGCTGTCACTGCATAGGAATGTACAGGGGAGATCTCAACTTCTCCAATCTCAGACAGGTGAAGTTGACACTGTGAACTATGACAGCAGAGGCTGCTATTGGAGTTTAATGCATGTGTTAACATATAAACACCCCCTTATGAATATGATGATGGGTCATTATCCTGCATTTCCATATGGAAATGAGTCAAAATGCTGCATTTCCAAAAGGAAATAGGCCACTGTCAATGTGATGAATGAAAATTTGTAAACCTGTAGAAGGCATGTTGGATTGATATTGATGCATGCAGATTTTTGTCATATTGATGGGGATGTGAAGTCGAAGACACTTTAGTGCATACCACTGATGTGCCTTCGACACTGCTCTGACTGGACATCAACATTTTCAGCTTTCTTCAACTTTTAGTGCATCTCGGCCAAGGGGTTAAAAGCCACAGTTAAATAAATGGGAAGTTTCAGAATGTTCATTTCTCCCTTATGGTGAAGTTGTTTTGTTTCAGAATTGTTCCTCTTTCACTTGATGAATAAGACTCACAAATATGCAAAATTATACTTCCCCAAACTTAATAATTCCCTTTCAGTTGTTATATAATGATGCTGCACTCGGAGAGCTCACCACCAGGATCTCACTGTCACTATTGGGGGGAGTAGGGACCCCGCAGCCTAGGAACTAGTTGATGCTTGGATTCGCCGCTAGAGTGCGATGCTTGTGTGCGTGGACGGCGTGCCAGGTACTCCCTTGCTGCAGCCGAAGCTGGAAAAGGTGATGGTCGCTAAACCAGATTGTTCCACCCCAGTTGAGCTGGGGTGCAACCAGGATGGGAGTAACTGGGAACCGTGTGAACCAGAACCAGGAGGTCAGTGGAGGGAGAAACAGGCAGCAAGGGGTAGTAAGGATAGTGGTGGTCAGACAAGCCAGGTCAGGGTTCAAGAGAGTAGCCAGGTCATAATTCCAGAGGTCAACGGTGGTCAGACAAGCCAGCTCAGGATTCCAGAGGTCAACGGTGGTCAGACAAGCCAGCTCAGGATTCCAGAGGTCAACGGTGGTCAGACAAGCCAGGTCAGGGTTACTGAGGTCAGAAGTTTAATGAATAGTACTGGACAAGCTCGTGGAACGGGCAAAGACAGAGGGGGCTGACCAATGTTATATACACTAACCCTCCAATAGGAGGAGAGGGCAGACCAAAGTCCAGAATGGGCTACTTCCTAGCCCAATCAGGACAAGGAGGATCAAATGCCCAGCTGTACTTATAACATGTCCAATGGGCAATAATACCTTCTACACTCTCAATGGGCCAAGACACTGTGCCCAATGGGAGAGTAGAAGCAGAGGCAGCTAGAGGCTGCTGAATACCTCCGCACTCAGCGGACACTGACACTGGCGCATGCGCGTCGGCTGAAGAAGCCGGAAGGACACGCGCATGTGCTGAAGCAGGAGCTCGGCGGTGCATGGAGACAGAGACCCGACCGCGGCAGCGGTAGGTGACACTCACATTAACAATGTGACTTACACACCCTCCCCCATAACACTGATAGAAATATTCCAGGGACACAATCTCAAAACCATACCTAGGAACTCTATCAATCTTTCCTAGAGACTGCAGTTTTTAGAGTTAACTACCGCGTCTCCAGGGAAATAGGGTGATTATCCAGCTGTGGGTTTTTCCTGGGTAACTGCCCACTTCTCAGCCATTAGTCTCACTCTGTTACGCCCACTATTATAGTAAACCCCACTTTTCCTCCTCTCGATGCGATTAATCCCCACCTACTTTATGACATGATTTTTGTAATTTAGACTTGCCCGGTCCCAGCCTGTGAGCCTGCTCTGGGGGCACAAAAGGAGAGAGTTCACAGGTATGCTCATAAAAGTTATTGCAAATTTGAGGCAAATATATAAAAGTGTTCAGTTTCTTTGGTTGAGAATTGCTCCACTTTCCTGACCAGACCTTTGTGACACCTAAAAAATGCATTCTACAGGGCGTCCTTGCAATATGCCCTCTTTCTTCTCTGAGTCCTTCTTTTTATGAGATAAGAATGTGTAGAGTGTATAAGTGCATAATATGTATCCACATCAATAAAACAAATGAAAGGGTTCGTAATGTCTTTTATTAACCCCTTAAGGACCCATGACACTCCGGTTCCATCATGGGTTGTTATACCCTTAAAGGGATAGTAATACTTCGTTTTATCTTTATTTTATTTTGTAGGCATTAAAAAAACATGAAGAATGATATAAGTCTTATCTCTCAGACCTTTATGGTTTAAGAGATATTCACAAGCAAAGTTCCCCTCCCCCCGTTCAGCCAAATCAGAAGGGAGGTGCCCAGGTAGACTGCAGAGAGGGACAATCTTCAATTAAGATAAGGGAAAAAGCTGAAAAACCTGTCAAGGGGGGAAGGGCTTTCATTGTTTTCATACAAAGAAGAGTATCCCCTTCTGTTATCTGTCTGGTCATACAACCTGATCCACATCTGAGAAGAGATGGCTTACACTAGGTAAAAGGGGCGGGAGGGGAAACTTTGCTTGTGAATATCTCTTAAACCATAAAGGTTTGAGAGATAAGACTTATATCGTTCTTTATGTTTTTTTAATGCCTACAAAATAAAATAAACATAAAACAAAGTATTACTATCCCTTTAAGGACCCATGACGGAACTGGACCGTCATGGAATTCCTGGCTCCCCTCGCGGGGGGAGTTTGGGGAGTCCGGAACGCAGCCGCGAAAAAAAAATGCCCCGTGGTCCTTAACGGACCGCAAAGTGCGTGGCCAGTCATTAAGGGGTTAATAAAAGTAAAATTGTACATATTCAAAAAATAAATCAAATGAGGCCAGTCTGATCTCTCAAACCTTTATGGTTTGAGAGCTATAAGGTGATAAAGTTCCCCTTTCACTGACGTCAGCCTCTAGCTGACAGAAGAAGATCCTGGTCCTGGGACCAGCAGGCGGCTCTACAGCAGAGCCGAAATACTGCAATCTTGAAAGAAATACTTCATTGGAACGGTCTACAAAGTGTGCTTGCAAACCAGGCACACTTTGTAGAGTGTTCCAGTGAAATATTTATTTTTAGATTGTGGTATTTCGGCTCTGCTGAAGAGCCGCCTGCCGGTCCCGGGACCAGGATCTCCTTCTGTCAGCTAGAGGCTGACGTCAGTGAAAGGGGAACTTTATCACCAAATATCCCTCAAACCATTCAGACTGGTTTCATTTGATTTATTTTTTGAAATCTACAATATTAAAAAAGAAATGTGGATAAAGCACTTGGATCTTAATATATAACAATTATAAATGCATGAAAAGATGGCTCACAAATAGGAAACGGAATAGTAATAATTTATTAATAAACAGTACTTATATATAAGATGTCTACAAACATAAAAATGCTAAAAACACTATATCGATATATTAACGATCTCAATATAAAATGATTACAGCAAATCTGAACATACCAAGATATATATTTATATAGCAATAAGTCATTAGTATAGATCCTCTTTTGCAATGTTATAAGAGGTTGATGAAAAAAATCCAGCAAACAGGGTTAGATTACCTGTCTCTACAAACATTATCATTATACCAAGATCAGCTAATATTCCAGCAACTGTATTGCCAAAGTCTACCAACAAAATCTATACTACCTTGAAGAGGTAACACTTTGGACTTGAAGGTGCTAAAAAACGTCCTCTCAATAAGATTGTATCGAGAGGAAGGAGCCCGCTTCACACCTAGAGAGGGGCAAAAAAACAAGTGTCCTACCTATAGGCACCACCGTAACAACCTACAACAGCTCTGCTCATAGCAGTGAAGAGACCGGAGGAGGAGAACCCTGCCCACTGGCTGTATACCACGGTTCGGAGAGTTCCCAGGTTTCATTAGGTGGTGGAAATAAGTCGGGAGTTAAAGACTTCTGCCCGCTGATATTTCAGAACTAACATGGACTCCCAATTACACCAACTGTGAAATTTTGATATCTCCAAAGGTAGATATAAAGGCAAACACAAACAGGAGCATTGTTTCCAATTTCCCTATATATCATACTGGGCTAAAACCCCATGTCTGGTTTCCCCTGTTACCAAGGATAATTTGCATATGTAAAAGCACTGGTCAGATACACTTTGGGGGTTGGTCATCCTAATAGTATTAGGGGAATCCAAACAAGGACCCCCTGCTCACTGTTGCAATGTCTTCCCTATGGTGGACCCGAAGGCATGTCAACCCACCTCCCCCACCAAAGCATAAGTCTTCCAACCCAGCTCCACTGTGGCAATTTCCAGTGTGCAAGTGCTCGTGAAGTGTCCATAACTGCTCAAAAAAAATCATCTGTGCCAAAACGTGCCCAGTGATTAAGTAATAAAGTGCCTGCTAAGGCCCCAGCCTCCTGTCTGGAATTATAAAATTATTTGCTGCCTCCAGCCAGAAGATTGGGGCAGAAGAAGTGTAAAAAAATAATAGAAAGTCCAGAAAGTGCTACACCGATGCTCATGTGTAGACCATGTGCTTGTGTTGCAGCACAGTCGTTGCGCCTAGGGCCTTCCGCCCCCAGCCCCTGGCGTCTGATCAAGTGCATACAACCCCAGATATCTGTTTTGGCCTGGTTGGGCCTCCTCAGTGAGACATATCTGATCTCTCTCTCTCCCTTTCTCTCTCTATGCACTGTGAGCAAGGGGTCCACGTCTCTATCAAATAGAATTACAATACGTTAAAATATATCAGATGACTATTCAGATATATACCAGCATATATATACAGTTAAACCTTCTGTACAGGTTTCCAGAGGTATAAGTGGCAATCTTTGAAGACAGCAGCATCGCAAGGGCTAATTTTTCCTTACAATTAATTACAATACAGTTGGTGGCAGCGTACAAGTACCTATCCCACCTGTATGTACTAGGTCAATTAAGTGGTATGAGATTTGTCACATGAGATGTACTCAATAGGGCCACATGTTGTGTAACAACCCTTTAAACCACATGCACAATATTGCAAACATTAACAACCTATCTGGAAGACAGATGTCCCAGATCTAATAAATACAATGTAACTATTTATCTGGTGTTTTCAATATGCATACCTACTGGATGCAAGACAGAATTGTGAAGTACATTTCACAGTACTAATCTTGCATTACCACATTATAATCCTAAGCAAAATAATAATATATGTTTATAGAAAAGCAAGGATAATATGAATATTCCAATGCAACATATACCATAAATATTATAATTGTAAACTCATGTCTGTTACACATGTGATTATCTCAGCAGATCAAGACCACACTCTGATACCACTACGCATACAATGCAATGCAAACAGAACAAAGGAATCTCTGACCAGAACCCCATACAAAAGAGAAACAGAAGGAAAACTTCCCAGACAGCAATCCAAGGGTTAACAAAGAACACCAGATCAATGGAGCACAATGACCATCTCAGAACAGCTGTATGTGAATCATCTGCACATGCTTGTGGTAGGTCTTAATCACATTCTACAGCATTCATATGCAGACTTACACACACATACTAAACAAGTGGCTCTGCAGGTGTCAGCAATAATAGCTCACAAAGTAACTCAGTTGTAAGGAAAGGAAAAATCCATCACACTCAAGCTGCTTCCTTTAAAAACACTTCTTTATTCAAAGATTTGCAGAACACTGGAAATAACAGTCTCACTTGTGACAATGAGAATGTGGAGTTTGTCACTTCTTATAGCTGTGAGTTTAACAAAATAATAGGAATTGTTAAAGGGATAGTAATACTTCGTTTTAACTTTATTTTATTTTACTTTATATATTTTGTAGGCATTAAAAAAACTTGAAGAACGATAAAAGTCTCATCTCTCAAACCTTTATGGTTTCTGAGATATTCACAAGCAAAGTTTCCCCCTCCTGCCCCTTTTACCTAGTGTAAGCCATCTCTTCTCAGATGTGGAATGTAGTCCATAGACCAGGCAGATAACAGAAGGGGACAATCTTATTCCTATGAAAACAATGAAATTATTACGGTTTTCTGACACTCAGACCAGGGTATGAAGTAAAAACACAGTTTTATTGAAAATAAAACAAGGCCCCTAGAGGCCAGCACATAAATAGCAACAATGGCAAAAATGACAAAGTGAATGCACACAATAATAATGACAAGTGCTAGAATAGATAGGGAATTTTCCCCAAAGGGTTAAA
Organism: Rhinophrynus dorsalis; assembly: GCA_037306005.1. NCBI lineage: Eukaryota > Metazoa > Chordata > Amphibia > Anura > Rhinophrynidae > Rhinophrynus > Rhinophrynus dorsalis. The sequence goes on along the minus strand of CM074725.1, from coordinate 203,156,613 downwards.
GACTGAAATGGGTGAGATAATACAAGATTGGCCAACGCCCAGGATAAATAGCAGTCTCTGGAACACAGTCTCTCAATAGCAGGATAGTGGACACAGTCTCTCAACAGCAGGATAGTGGAGTAACTGCACTGAATACACTCTCAAGTTGATATACTAGAGCCCAATGTCCAGAGCTGAGCCCGTACCCACACCTGGGGCTACAGAGGAGTGCTATTGCCACGCTGTAATGATCAGAACCAAAATCGCCCTTAACTAGAAAAGTAATAACCCTGCATGTGCCACTAGGATTATGCCCATACACCCCTTGGGTGCTGTACTGATGGTAACTGCACAAGCTGTAATTGAGCCAATGTCCTCTAGAGTGCAATGGGAATGTACCTTCAACGTCTGTGGCCCTGAGCCAGAGGATGAACACGGACTGACAAGGCTCTGATGGAATAAGAGACACACAGAAGCACTTAGAGTAAAAGGCTATGTCAGAAAATGTATGCTTGGCAAGAAGTATCGGAGGCACCAGACCGGAGACTACAGGCACTGCAAGGGTTAGATGGTTCTGTACACACACGAGTACCTTGGCAGCCAACAGAAGGCAAAGCAACCTCAGGCTACAGCTACTGACAAGTGAGAGGAACAGTGAGTCGCTTATACAGTTCAGAATGTCGCCGAGCGACTGGAATGACGCAGGAACACAGGAACAGCAGGCAGAACCGGAACGGTAACTGGAACAGCAGACAGGCCGGTACCGCAACCGGAACAGCAAGCAGAACCGGAACGGTCACTGGAACAGCAGACAGGCCGGCACAGCAACCGGAGTAGCAGGCAAAACCGGAGCGGTAACTGGAACAGCAGACAGGCCGGCACAGCAACCGGAACAGCAGGCAGGACCGGAACGGTGACTGGAACAGCAGGCAGGTCCAGAGAAATGCTGGAACAGAGGCAGGCCGGAAACAATCACAGAGCAGGGTCGTCAGCCAGAGCCGGGTCGAATCACAGAGCAGGGTCGTCAGCCAGAGCCGGGTCGAATCACGGAGCAGGGTCGTCAGCCAAAGCCGGGTCAAATCACGGAGCAGAATCAGGAACAGAGTCAGACTAGCCGGGTCGGTACACAGAAGACACTGGAATATGGCAACAAGGCGCAGCAACAGGAACACCTCGAAAGGGCAATTGACAATTGCCCAAGCTCCAGCATATAACGGCACATCCTGGGCGGGCCAATCAGTCTCCACCAATGCACAGGTACATCATGATAGATTGACAGAAAGACACGGGGACCGTGATAGTACCCCCCTCTCAAAGACCCCCTCCCCTGCTGGGGGGTCTGGGTTTCTGCGGAAATTTGGAGTGAAAGTTGCGCAACAAACGTGGAGCATGGAGGTCCCTATGGTCAACCCAAGAGTGCTCCTCAGGTCCATACCCCTTCCAGTGGACCAAATATTGCAACTTGCCTCTAAATTTCCTGGAGTCAATGATACTCTGAACTTCGTATTCCTCTTGGCCCTGCACCTCCACCGGCCCAGGAACCACCGGAGTGGTAGTATAGCGGTTGCAAACCAAGGGTTTTAACAATGACACATGGAACACATTGTGAATACGCATATTGTTAAGAAGTTCCAAGGCGTATGCCACAGGATTGACTTTGCGAATAATTTTGAATGGTCCAATGAACCGGGGGGCCAGCTTGTTCGAAGGCACTTGCAAGTTGAGATTCCTGGAGGAGAGCCATACCCTGTCCCCAACCTGGTAGGAAACCGCTGGCAGTCGTCTGCGACTGGCATACCGCTGATGTCTGTGGAAGGACTGCCTGAGGGACCTTTGCACCTGTGCCCAAGTGGAGCGGAGCTGCTCCATGTGCTCATCCAGAGCCGGAATCTGTTGGGACTGAAATGAGTCTGGGAGCAGACAGGGTTGGAACCCATAATTAATAAGGAACGGAGAGCTCCCAGACGATGAATTAACGCACAGTTCCTGGCGAACTCTGCCCACGGCAACAGGTCGGCCCAGTTATCATGATGATCAGTCACAAAGCAGCGTAAAAACTGCTCCAGTCCCTGATTGGCATGCTCAGCGGCTCCGTTGGTCTGGGGATGGTAGGCGGAGGAAAAGGACAATTGAATGCCCATCTGGCCACAGAATGCCCTCCAGAATCTCGACACGAATTGACTCCCCCTGTCGGACACTATCACTCTAGGCACCCCGTGCAAGCGGAATACTTCTCTGGCAAAAATTAATGCCAACTCCTGGGCCGAGGGAAGGCCAGAAAGGGGCACGAAGTGAGCCATTTTTGAGAACCTATCCACCACCATAAGGATGAATGTATAGCCCTTAGAATTAGGCAGTTCTCCCAAGAAATCTATAGAAATGTGGGACCAAGGACGGTCACCATTAGGCACAGGTTGGAGCAGTCCCACTGGGAGATGCCTAGGCATTTTGGCACGGGCACAGGTGGTACAAGCAGCAGTAAATGCAGAGCAGTCGGCCTTCAGAGAAGGCCACCAGAATGTTCGAGATAAGGACCATGCCAACTGATCTCTGCCAATGTGCCCAGCTGCCTTGGAGGAGTGATAGGTCTCAAGTAATTTGGTACGGAAAGGCTCGTCCACAAAACACTTGCCAACAGTGGTTTCCGGAGGTGCATGCCCTTGAGATGCCAAGATCTGCTCTCCCAGTGGCGAAGTGATGCTGGTACGAATAGTAGCCAGAATCCTATCGGGCTGAATTATGGGGACCGGGGCCTCATCCCTCTCAGTGTCTGTGCAGAATTGTCTCGACAAGGCATCGGCCTTAATATTCTTGGAGCCAGGCAGGTAAGACACTATGAAATTAAATCTGGACAGAAATAGAGCCCATCGAGCCTGGCGAGATAACAGCCTTTTGGCCTTGGATAGGTAAATCAAGTTTTTATGGTCCGTGAGGATTAATACTGGGGTCCTTGTGCCTTCCAGAAGATGTCACCATTCTTTTAATGTCAAGATGATAGCCAATAACTCCCTATCACCAATTTCGTAATGGCTCTGGGCACTAGACAGTTTCTTGGAAAAGAATCCACACGGCCTCAGGTTACCCCCTTCCTTAGGGCGTTGGGAGAGAACTGTCCCTACCCCAAACTCGGAGGCATCAACCTCTAGTGTGAACGGTAGGGCTGGGTTAGGGTGGGATAATATAGGAGCAGATGCAAACGCCTTCTTGAGGGTTTCAAAGGCCATCTCAGCTGCCTCAGACCATTGAGAGGGATTCGCACCCTTATGCGTCAGGTCAGACAATGGTTTAGTAATGGTAGAAAAGTTCTGAATAAATTTTCCTTTGAATCGCCTTTAACCCCTTGGGTCTTGGCCAACGTAGGACTGCGGCCAACTTCTCTTGGTCCATGGCAATGCCATCCTTAGATATGACAAAACCCAAGAAGGGTACTTGGGAACAATGAAATTCACATTTCTCTAGTTTGCAGAACAACTTGTTTTTGCGTAATGTGAGTAAAACCTCGGTCACATCCTGGATGTGTTGGGTTAAACTAGCAGAATGGATCAATATATCGTCCAGGTACACGACCACACATGACTGTAACAAGTGGCGGAGAATGTCGTTAATGAATTCTTGGAATACGGCAGGTGCATTACATAATCCAAATGGCATAACAAGATATTCGTAGTGGCCTGACCCAGTATTGAATGCCGTCTTCCACTCATCACTGGCCCTGATTCTTATTAGGTTGTAGGCGGCACGTAGATCGAGTTTAGTAAAGATAGAGGAGCCTTTCAACCTGTCAAATAACTCTGTGGTGAGTGGAATGGGATACGCATTTTTGGGCATTAACTTATTAAGTCAACGGTAATCAATACACGGTCGTAACTCGCCACTCTTCTTCTTTACGAAGAAGAACCCTGCACCTGCCGGGGAGGATGATTTACGAATAATCCCTCGTTTGAGGGCATCCTCAATGTACTCATCCATGGCCCTATTCTCCTCACAGGACAATGGGTATGTCCTACCCCTCGGTGGCACCACTCCCTGGGGCAGATCAATAGCGCAATCATATGCCCGATGCTGTGGCAATGAACTGGCCTCACCCTTACTGAATACGTCGCAGAACTCGCTGTATTCTGCTGGCACAGAAGGAGAGGTACACAATATCCTGACAGGATGAGACAGACAGTTATCAGAGCAATAATTGGACCATGACTTAATCTCACATGTTTGCCAGTCAAACTGGGGATTATGCAACATTAACCAAGGGAACCCCAGAATGACTGCATGATGTGGTGAATTAATAATCTGAAAACGAACCTCCTCCTTATGGAGGGCCCCAACTGACATACAGAGTAGAGTAGTCTCCATGGTAACCAGAGCTGGTTCGAGGGGTCTGCCATCAATAGCCTCAATGGCTAGCGGAGTATCTCTCTTAGACAAAGGAATATTATGTCTTTCTGCAAATGCTCGATCCATGAAATAGCCTGCTGCGCCAGAATCTACCAGGGCTAGTACCTCCACAGCTTGGTCACTTAGGAGAAAACTCACCGGAATGGTGGGTTTCATGTAGTCAGTATCTGGGGACGGTTGTACACCACCTAGGGCCTGTCCCCCAAGGTACCCTAGGTGCGCTCGTTTCCCGGACGTACCGGGCAAGTATTTAATAAGTGCCCTTTCTTGCCACAATATAGGCATAACCCATGTCTTTTGCGATGAGCCCTCTCCTCCTTAGACAACCTGGTAAAGCCAATCTGCATAGGCTCTCCTGTCTCAAACGCCCGGTCAGGAGGAATGGGAGGAGAGGGTGGGTTAAAAGACCTCTCGTGCCCATAGGTCTTGGAACTAGCCCTCTTAGTTAATCGCCTCTAACGCATGCGAGTGTCAATGAGTATTACATAGTTTATAAACTCATCCAGCTCAGCAGGTACCTCCCTGGCAGCAATTTCATCTTTAATGGAGTCGGATAGGCCCTGTGAAAAGGCTGCCAGGAGTGCCTCATTATTCCAGGCTACTTCTGCTGCTAGAATCCGAAATTCTATAGCATACTCTGCCACAGTGCGGTCGCCCATCTGCATTACCATCAATTTTTTTGCCGCAGAGATAGCTCGCCCAGGTAACTCAAATACTCTGCGAAACTGTTTGACAAACTCAGTAAAGCTTTGAGTACAGGGTTTAGCCTGCTCCCATAAAGGATTAGCCCATGCCAGGGCTTTGTCAGTTAGTAGAGATATCATGAACCCCACCTTGCTACGGTCATTTGGAAAAGCATGGGGTGTGAGTTCTAGGAATATCTCTAGTTGATTCAGGAAACCTCTGCAGAGAGTGGGTTCACCATCGTATCTTAATGGTAACGGCGCCGCCGCCGTAAAACTTTGAGAGGGTGCCAACAATTGCCCAGTATTATTATCCGGTGTCAAAACTGGGGGGACCACCGGATTTTGATTTGGATTATTAAGGTGTACCGTACGTTCAAGCAAGGTTTGCATGGCCAGTGCCAATTGGTCTAGGCGTTGCTCGTGAACATCCATCCTCCAATGGAGGTTCTGTGTATTACTGTCACTTTTCCCATCTGAGGTCATGGCCCTTTCGTACTGTTACGGTTTTCTGACACTCAGACCAGGGTATGAAGTAAAAACACAGTTTTATTGAAAATAAAACAAGGCCCCTAGAGGCCAGCACATAAATAGCAACAATGGCAAAAATGACAAAGTGAATGCACACAATAATAATGACAAGTGCTAGAATAGATAGGGAATTTTCCCCAAAGGGTTAAAGACTGAAATGGGTGAGATAATACAAGATTGGCCAACGCCCAGGATAAATAGCAGTCTCTGGAACACAGTCTCTCAATAGCAGGATAGTGGACACAGTCTCTCAACAGCAGGATAGTGGAGTAACTGCACTGAATACACTCTCAAGTTGATATACTAGAGCCCAATGTCCAGAGCTAAGCCCGTACCCACACCTGGGGCTACAGAGGAGTGCTATTGCCACGCTGTAATGATCAGAACCAAAATCGCCCTTAACTAGAAAAGTAATAACCCTGCATGTGCCACTAGGATTATGCCCATACACCCCTTGGGTGCTGTACTGATGGTAACTGCACAAGCTGTAATTGAGCCAATGTCCTCTAGAGTGCTATGGGAATGTACCTTCAACGTCTGTGGCCCTGAGCCAGAGGATGAACACGGACTGACAAGGCTCTGATGGAATAAGAGACACACAGAAGCACTCAGAGTAAAAGGCTATGTCAGAGAAATGTGTGCTTGGCAAGAAGTATCGGAGGCACCAGACCGGAGACTACAGGCACTGCAAGGGTTAGATGGTTCTGTACACACACGAGTACCTTGGCAGCCAACAGAAGGCAAAGCAACCTCAGGCTACAGCTACTGACAAGTGAGAGGAACAGTGAGTCGCTTATACAGTTCAGAATGTCGCCGAGCGACTGGAATGACGCAGGAACACAGGAACAGCAGGCAGAACTGGAACAGCAGACAGGCCGGTACCGCAACCGGAACAGCAGGCAGAACCGGAACGGTCACTGGAACAGCAGACAGGCCGGCACAGCAACCGGAGTAGCAGGCAAAACCGGAGCGGTAACTGGAACAGCAGACAGGCCGGAACAGCAGGCAGGACCGGAACGGTGACTGGAACAGCAGGCAGGTCCGGAGAAATGCTGGAACAGAGGCAGGCCGGAAACAATCACAGAGCAGGGTCATCAGCCAGAGCCGGGTCGAATCACGGAGCAGGGTCGTCAGCCAGAGCCGGGTCGAATCACGGAGCAGGGTCGTCAGCCAAAGCCGGGTCAAATCACGGAGCAGAATCAGGAACAGAGTCAGACTAGCCGGGTCAGTACACAGAAGACACTGGAATATGGCAACAAGGCGCAGCAACAGGAACACCTCGAAAGGGCAATTGACAATTGCCCAAGCTCCAGCATATAACGGCACATCCTGGGTGAGCCAATCAGTCTCCACCAATGCACAGGTACATCATGATAGATTGACAGAAAGACACGGGGACCGTGATAGAAATCCCTGCCCCCCTTGACAAGCTTTTCAGGTTTTTCCCTTATCTTAATTGAAGATTGTCCCTCTCTGCAGTCTACCTGGGCACCTCCCTTCTGCTCTAGCTGAACAGTGTGACATCAGTAAAAGGGGCGGGAGGGGGGACACTTTGTCATTGAATTACTCTGGAACTACAACTCTGACAAAATTGAAATAACACTCTCCAAAGTCCAAATACTATGATGATTAATTAGAGCTGCTTTTATTATGAAACAATACTATCCCTTTAAGAAACATCTACCCAACTTAATGGGAAACAGACAACTACAGCCTATCTTAGAGAAAAGCTGTAGATCTATCTCCAAAAAAACCCCAACTCTCGCCACTAGGTTATCACCTAGCCTATATTGCCAATGAAAGACTAAGTCTAATTCTTGCACTTGACTAAGGACTGTTGGTACCTATAGGTGTGGAAACAACAAATGCAAATGCTGCCAGAGATTGGAAACCTGTAACTCATTTCTCTCCACAGTGACAGGTCAAGTTTACGACATAAAACAGTACATTAATTGTGCAACGCAATATGTTGTTTATCTTATTGCTTGTAAACAATGTGGGAAGCAGTATGTGGGCCAAACTACTTCAAACTACTAGCAGCCTTAGAGAATGAATTTGAGAACATGGTAGCAATATAAAATGTGGCGATTTGAGAACAGGGGTAGCATCACATTTTTGTACAGTTCATAATTCCAATTTGGAAAATGTTACAGTTCAAGGAATTGAAAGGGTTTTGAGATCTGTGAGAGGTGGGGACCTGTAAATGAAACTTACATATAGGAAGGTCTATTGGGTCTTTACATTGTCCAATGTCAAAGGGATTAAATAGAGAGTATGATGTCACATGTTGCACTTGATCTTTGAGATATTTCGCTTATTTTGGTGCCGGGGTGTGTGGAATGTACTGATATGAGGTGCATTCAGCACTTCTTTGACGCTAAGAGGGTCAAATTGATAGTTATCGGGATTCTGTTAGATCTTGATGTGATTTTTTTTTTTTTACCAGTTGGGGATGATGATCTGTACATGGTTTTTACCCCTTCTGTGTCGTTTAGGACACATGAGGCATCATGAAAAAGATAGAGCTTTCCATAGGTTAGTTCTGGGAGCTAGATATTTTTTGTGCTTCATCCAGTACAGAAGATACAATTTAACCATGGTTTGTATCCAAATATTACATTTTATTCTATTCTAATGATTCTGACCCATGGGAGGTTGGTACAATATATGGTGCACTATAAACGGTCTGTTGTGTAGGGTTTCTGTCTTCCATGTATTAGGTTTAAGAGTGAAATATCCTGATTGTTTTAGACTGGCTCTAACTTTAATTGCATTGAATTGGATCTAATCTTGGTTAAGTTTTTCTATGGTTCCCTGTGTATTACTATTGTACCCCTTGGCAGGAGTTGACCATAGAGGCTCAGGATATTGAGTGATACGCTGGAGTCTGGTGCACCTCGTGCAGTCCTGTGGGTTAACAGTAAGAACTATGTGTTTAGGTTTTATGATCAGGGGTTTATTTAATCCATTCTTGGATACTTATATATGGAATGTTATGCATTATATGCTCCTGTTAGCTGAATTTGACCTCAGAGACTCAAGACACTGTGTATGTGCTAAAGTTTTCTGCGCTCTGGACAGTCTCGGTGTTCTGCAGGTTAACAGTAAGGATTTTACATCTGGATGATAACTAAATATTTATCCGATTGATGCTTGGGTACCTGTATAGGGAACATGATGCACTATATGCCATTTTAGTAGGATATGACTGCAGAGACTTGAGACGTGTGTGATGTGTTGAGGTCTGTTGCACATTGTGCAGTCTCAGAGCTCTGTGGGTTAATACTAAAGTCTATTGATGCTATAATTAAATGTGTATATTATTGATTTGGGGTACCTATATGGAGAGCTATGCACGATATTATAGGTTGTGAGATACCTGTTATCTGAGGAGTGAAGTGTCAGTATTGTTGATATGGAAGGGAGGATTCCTTACTTAGTTTCTTTCTTTGAGATCTATTTAGAATATTCTTATATATTTCATTTAAATTGTGTATATAATGTGATTTAGATTCATTTTTATTCTTTGAAAGATGTATGTATATTGAATAGAGTTTGTGATTTTTTTTTTTTGCCGGGTCTAGTGAAATCTCTTAATTCATCTGCAGAGATGTGTGACATATTGGTTCATATGGAATAACACTACACATTTATTTGATGATATTTCAAGAGGTGGAGCTTTATTTATATGGTAGAGTGTTGTATATATGAATTGGCATGTAAGAGGTTAACTTTAATGATACTTTTGAGATTGAGTATACACACATGATACGGTACATAAAATGTTAACTTTTAGGATATTCATTCATGTCTTTGACTAGCTACACTTTAATTGATGAGTGATGTTGATTGGATAATTTGAATTCCCAACAGTTAACATCTAGGCATAAAGTCTACCAGCTCTGTCTGTGTGATTATAGTCTATGATTAAGCAGATACATGCGAAATGGGTCAGACTTATTTCCAGTGTTCTGCAAACTTTTTAATAAAGAAGTAATTTTAAAGGAAGCAGCTTGAGTGCAATGGATTTTCCTTCCCTTGCCATTGATGATTTTGGCTCATTCATCCATCTAGCACCCTGTTTTCATGGCATAATTGTGATAGTGAGTTTAATTTTGTATTTCCATCTTGGTTGAGAATAGTGCCGCTGTGGTTTTTTGTTCTAATTAAGTAACCCTCAATGATCCAAATTGCTATCAATCTGATCTCACCCAATTATGTCTTATGACCGGACTATACAGCTTCTAGAATAACCTAACTTTACAACCCAAATGGCGTCTATGTAATGGTCCCCAGTAGAAGAACCATTTCTATTGGATAGTATACAAAGGAGGATATCCCAGAATAAACTGGGTTATAATAATTCTAAAAGCATTACAGCGTATATACCAGAAAAATTGCATACCATACCTGTCCTAGATTAGGGCATGGTTCTTTCAGGCTCAACGAGATCAGCTACGACCAGGTACACCAACCAGAAAATTCAGCCAAACAAAAGCCCCCTTTCCCCTTGTGTACTGGCTTATATTACCTAGACCCCCCCCCCCCCCTTAGCAGAAAGGTACACCCATTCTTTTCTCACAAGTCAACTCCTTAGAGAATTAGAATATTAGGTAACATCCAAAGTTCCAACAAGCTCTCTGGTTAACAACATATACCCAAATCTGCATATAGACTTGAAGGAAATAATCTTTCAAGCTGCTGTGTGTCAGTCTACTACCAAAAATCTTCAGGAAAGACCATAGACATCAATCACACTAATTGGCATGCAGATAAGAAAATAACTGGAGAACATAAAATAAGTAGCCTCTCTCATGGAATGCAAAACTAGTATCTTCCTACAGAGAAACACAGGTGTTAAGCTCCCACTATAGATAAGACTCATGGGAGTGCAGGAAAAGAGGCCATTTCAAGGATAGAAACATGCTCTTACTGTATGTAAGTTCTGAAACTCATTCCTAGAGAAACAAAACTAATCTTCTTAAGCACACAGACAAAATGGTTTTTGCATGGCATCTTAACCATATACTGTCCAGTAAAGGGCAGACCCTCTGACATAGTGATTCTCAACCAGGGTGCCGTGGCACTTTGGTGTGCCACAGACATCAACTTAGGGTGCCCCATGTTTTCTATGAAGACTAACAAAAATGGACTTTTAAATAAAGATTTAAAGAAATTGTTATACACAATATGGTTAATTGTGTTATTATGATTGTAAGACCTAATAATAGCTGTATATTTATGTATGAAACCTTCATTATGCCCTTGATAAAGTACATTAAATATGTTAGGGGTGTCCCGAATGTTCTAGATTACGTGTTAAGGGTGCCCAGAATAAAAAGAGATTGAGAACCACTGCTCTGACATTACATATGCAAAAGTATTGGTCAGAGGCACTCAACTAGGAACAATCTGCAAATCAAATGTGGAGAACAGAAGGCTCAGAGGGCCCTGCTCGCGAACGCTTACAATCTAGACATGGCACTCTGAACTAATTGACTATGTTATTCCTTAACCAAGGGTACAAGTGAACAACTCATCGGGTCCATCGGTATTTTCTGACTATAGTAAGATGAGGTAGTTATTATGAGCGCTTTCCTTTAATCCAGCGAGTGCAATAAAAGTAGCCAACGCATTGACTAGCTATCTGGCATTAAAAGGGTTAACCTGGCATTTAAATAATTTACGGGAAAGGCTTACAGACTTAGTCTAGGTACATGAGCCCCAGTGAACGCTGACAAGCCTCACGACCAGCAGCATCGACAGTCTTCGGGAACTGTAACCTAGCAACTGGAAAATGTCAATCATCAGCTTGTGTTCAGTGAGCTCCTCCTTAATAAATGACACGCCTGTCTCACCAATGAGAGGAAGGGGAGCGTTGCCGGGCTCTTTCCATCCACTTAGTTCCCTGCACATTGTACCAACTGGGTGTGGCCACATAAATGTCAGCACCTCCCCTAGAGTTCTGTGTGTAGAATATTACAGACACCTCCTTGGTTACGTCATCGGGAAGGAGGCGGAGTGCGCAGGTAGGTGCGGCCCGCCCTGGGGAGTCGGCTGACCAATGAGAAGCGAACAGTGACTGTGTTTGGTCCGTTACACTTCCGAGATTTGTAGAGAAGTCTGGGGGATCGGTGCGTGTTCTTAGATATTTCTTTCTGTATAGAAGGTTTGGTTTCCTAACTCTTCGAATCCAGCTTCAGAATCTCGATCATGGCGTACCCCGGATATGGAGGCGTGAGTATGCCGGGGCTATGTGGGGGGACAAGGTAGTTGGGGGGTCTGGAGTAAAGGGGAGGGTTGCTCTGGCCCACCGCATCTCATGACTGGATTCCTGTGCAGGCGGCTCTGACTGGATTATACTAGCAAGGCCACAAGATGATCTCAAGTGCCGTCAAAAGCACGCACACCCTTTTGAAAAGAGCGAGGGGTTTGCTAAACCATAGTGAAGGGGTGAGCATTCTATGGCCCACCAGCTGAAAAAAGTCTTACACCTCCATCACCCCCCTGCAAATGTTTGGCCATGGGTGCTGGGAGTTGTAGTTCTCAACGGCTTGAGGACTTCATGTTGCCCATCCCTGCCTAGTGTTCCGGATTTGGGCCCTCAAAAATGGCTGCTTATCTGCTATGATTAACCCTTATGTGAAAGAAACGTTTCGGCTATAGGATCTAAGGATTTGAAATCCATTGCTGACACACCTGGCCCTCAATCGGCATCCCTTACTGCACACCTTCTATATAAATACCCTTAATCTGTTCATTTCATCTTCTGTTTATAGTTATAACTCACATTTAACCTCTGCAAAATGCGTGAAAGAGTGAACAGTATCCTATTCAGCATTTCTTTAGCCCGTTAAGATTAGAATATTTTCAAATAATACACACACTGCTCCGATGCCCTGTATTTGTACTAAATCTTACCTTGTACCTTGTTAATATTGAGAATAGTATAATGAGAGAGAGAAAAAGGAGACGCTTTGTTGGGGTACCAACCAAACCCCTGCTGTCCTGTCATGGAACAGCTTAGATCAGTGGTGCTCAACAGTGGCCCTTGAGACACACAACCATTTCATGTTTTCACGTGATCACAGGCTGACTTCTGGTGAGTAATCGGTGGCTCAGTCATTTTGCTTTTCTTATGCTAAATCAAGGATATCCTTACAGGGGGCACACACCTACCCACCCCACAAGACTTAAGAACAATTGCATAGTATTAAAACACATACATTGTTATTTGTAAAGCTCTTTTTATGATTTTTCCTTTCGCTGGTGACTTTGGTTGTATTAACAGCTGTTAAATGGAGCGTGCTGTACTTTGGGAGCTGGTGAGAAGGCACCAAGGAGCTTTGTGTGTGGCCCAGCCCATCAGATGAAGTATCACAGTTTGCTTATACTGTGTGGTGGTGCAGAAGAAATCTGACTTTCTAATGCATTCTAGTAGTAGTGTGATGCAATGGCAATCTGCCCCAGCCTTTTGCTACTTCCCAAAGATGATACAGTAGCTGATTTCTTTTGCACTGTCGCTGCATGAGCGTGCTGCATGACAACATTGGGGATGGGGACTCCTGAGCAGCAATGGTACAGGAACTGTATCCTCACAAGTGTTGCAATCTAACACAGAGATGGGGACATTACATTTTTTAATCTTCAGGAAGTAGCACAATAGACTGAAGGGCAGCATTGCTATCTGAGAGTTATAATATTGAAGCACACACTAGCTAATGTTGTTCAGAGGTGCGAATGTCCATTTTAATGTCACCTGTTGGTTTGTCCTCAGGACTGGAACTGAAAATCAGTGGCTTAAAGCGGAACTATCACATGTCTTAAACTTTGTGGCAAATAATTCCCCATCTGGTGACTAGCTGCTCAGTAGTGCTAGTCACCAGAATTATTACCTGGTTAATGAGAATTATAACCTGCTCTGGGGCTGACAGGCAGTAAAGAGAGCAGACATCTTTCCATAGTGACGCTTGCGCTGTCAGCCCCAGCCTGCTCTAGGAGCTGTTCTACTACAAAAGGGACTGACCGCGCAGATGTCACTATGGAAAGATGTCTGCACTCTTTACTGCCTGCCAGTCTCGGAGCAGGGTATAATTCTCATTAACCACGTAATTCTGGCGGCTAGCACTACTGAGCAGCTAGTCGTCAGATGGGTAATTATTTGCCACAAAGTTTAAGATGGGTGGTAGTTCCACTTAAAAAAAAAAAAAATATATATTTGTTTTGTAGTGCTTAAAAAGTTGAACTGAATGCAACAAATCCTGTCTCTCAAACCGCTATGGTTTGAGAGATATTCACTTTTTGATGTTTCCTGCTGTAAAGCTGACAGCAAGAGATCCGTGTCGGTCGACACAAGGAGGCTCTTCAGCAGAGCAGCAGTCGTGTTATTTAAAACAAATTACTTCATTGGAATGGTCTAGAGTGTGCTTGCAAACCAGGCACACTTTGTAGACCTTTCCAATCAAGTAATTCTTTTTAATTAACGTGATTGTGGCTCTGCTGCAGTTTGTCCTCAGACAGGATTCCCCTGCAGTCAGCACAGCGCCAACGTCAGGGAAAAGGGGAGGGAGGGGGGAAATCTAGCTGCCAATATTTATCAAAAACCATAGAGGTTTGAGAGAGAGGATTTGTTGTACCGTTATTTTGTTCAACTTTTTAAGCACTGCTAAACTATACATTTTTTTTTTTTTTTTTTTAACCAAATGGACACTTTAAATGTCAAAAAAGAAGCAGTAGTTTAATCAAACTGACATATTAAAATGTTTAATATAACCAAGTAACCAACGTATATATGGTACCATAGTCCATAAAATCTTCATGAACTTTCAAAGCCTTTGACTTCCAACTCGTTATCACTCATGAACAATGCATGCATATCTTCATCTGTACTGGTACCAGTAGAAATTTCACTTGCTACATCGTCATCTTCGCCTGCACTTTCATTTGTTTTAGAGCCAGACAAAACCTCAACTAAGTGTGCGTTCAACAGTTCCTCTTTCACTGTCTGACCACGGGGTGCTATTCCACAGCATTCGAAAGCACGACTTATGCTTGCTTTCTTGAGACTGACTACAGCATGAGCCACAACGTCCACTATGTGTTGGTAGGAAGGTTTTTTGCGATAACCTTTGTTTGTGTACTCCTTCTGTCCATTGGCAAACCGATCTTCCTATTGAGCACGAAGTGCTTTTTAGAATGAAGCTTTGATTGCTACATCTAATGGCTGCAGGTAGGATGTTTTTTTTAGGAGGGATACGTTTGACAACTGTTTTCCTATGCTGAAATGCCTCCAACAACTCTGTAGTCTTGTGTGCTGAGCATTCATCCATGAACAATACAGATTTCTCTATCCTATATAATAATTTGCTAAAGCGTATGTAACGACAAAGTCATGTGCAGTAGAGACTACTGTGCATGCTGCAGTCCGAAGGAGTGTCCAGCTCTGTATCAGCCACAGCACGGGCGGTCTCTACTGCTCATGACTGCCTCGCTGGCGGTGGCACTGTGGCCCGTGTAACGGGCTCTTCAACTAGTATTGAATAATTGAGATGGTCGCTGTCCAAACACATTTTGTATCCACAAAAGCATCAGATCACATGTCATTGACCCCTTATTAGATGCCGTTAAATATTTTTTGGTACCTTAACTTTCGGAACATTTTTTAATACTTTAAGGATTACCACGGTTTTTATCACACTGCCAGCAGCATTAACGCACAACACAGCAGTAAAGCAAGCTTTAGTTGCACCACAGTGGCTAGCATCCACATTTTTGTTGCCAACAAAGTCTGTGGTAGAAGAGCTTAACATGTCAATATATGCAAGTGTCTCATCCATATTGTAAATGTGGTCAGCGTCCAAATCTGCTGTTACTGAAGGGATGCTGTCCAGATAGTCACGTGCGATTTGTGCCTTTTCTCCTAGTGTTTTGTTGTCCGCTTGACACACGTGTGTAACCTTTCTCATAGATAGCGTGTTACGTTTTATAAAGTTTGATATCCACTTATCAGAGCACTTGAATTCTGCTGTTTCGATATCATGTTCTTGTGCAATTACAAAAGCCTGTTCACGTAAAGGGAGATAACGAACAATCAGTTTATTTCCACGTTGTTCCCTAACCCACTGCAATAGTGCAGTTTCCAAATTTGCGTGTTGTGATCCTCGACCACCACCACCAAATCTGCTCCTCTTCTTGTCTGGAGTATTTGTTAGTTCAGATTTCCTTTTGCACCATTCACATAAACGTTTTCTATAGATACCAAACTCTAGAGGCTGCAGTTAAATTACCAGAAAGCTCTTCGACTCATTTTACAACATCTAGCTTGTCACTGATCATATGACGTTTGCACACATTTTGGTGTTCTTTTGGAGATTGGACTCCATATTGGGGTATACTGGTACTGTATTTTTATTTTGGTTTTTTTTCTCTCCTCCTTTTTTCTTTCTTTCTTTTTTCTCCTCTCTACTCCTTCTCTATCACTTAAATTAAGCTATTTAACTTTAATTCATTGTGTTCAGCAAATAAGGAGCTGGTCAGGTACAGGATAAAAGAAAGCTATCACCCCTATACCACTTAGGGTAAATAGTTTTTGTTATGTTTTGTTTAACAAAAACAAAAGAATATGGTAAATACAGCCCAGCACCTACTGTACTTCCGGGTAGACAGGGGTACCTAATCCTTGTCGCAATCTGCCTCTCTATCCAGCCTCCTCCAATGGCTTTCTTTCTGTATGATGGAGCGCTCTCATTGGCCAGAAATCGATCTCTGCCAATGAGAGAGCTCCAGTTTACAGACAGGAGGCTGGATAGAGAGAGGCACTAGTATTGAACAAGTCATCAGGGGAGAGAGGCTGCCTGATACCCCCAGATGCCACTAGAACAGCCAACCGGCATTAACCTGTGAGGTGGTGGAGAGACCCCAGATTATTGTATGAATAAAAGGTGAACAAATGAATGGGTTAAATGTATACAGTGAGAGACTATTCAGTAGGCGACATGACACTCGCGCTGTCATGCAGCTCGAGATTCTCATGCTGCCATTGTGATCATGGCGACATGTTTAACTGGTACTCTGGGAATCATTGCAGTCTCAGATTATCAGCCTGAAGACAATTGTTCCGTTGTGCTTACTATGTAGTGGAGCAAAAGTAGTAATTGCAACGGGACAAACCACTTTTTTCCCGATGCAACCTGTTCATGTAGTGGAGAAAAGAGCACACACCATCTGAGAGTAACCTCTAGACATAAATATAATATGTAGTATATTAATTGCACTCACTAGATGTTCTCTTGATAGATAGTAGCCCAACAGATGATCACAGAGCTGTTGTGGATATAGGAACACCCTTCCTCTATTGCACTGTGATCACCGATGTGAGGCGAAATGACCGGACCTGGGCTTAACCCCTGTAGTGCTGAGCTTGTATCTCTTATGTTTGCACACCGTCTAGATCAGAGGCAGCCAAGAATTACCAACCGTGTATAATTTCACACTCCATTTATGTCTAGAGGTTACTCTCAGATGGTGTGTGCTCTCTTCTTCTCTCCACTACATGAACAGGTTGCATCGGGGAAAAAAGTGGTTTGTCCCTTTGCGATTACTACTTTTGCTCCACAGCATAGTAATCGCAACGGGGCAATTGAGTGTCTTCAGGCTGATGATCTGAGACTGCAATGATTCCCAGATCACGGGTTCTGGTGAATATTGAGCGCTGAAAGATCTGAGCCCGTATAGCCACCCACCTCAAATAAGCGCCCATGGGCGGCGGTTTTACGGAAAGCCCTGGTACATAATTAGGGTAAAAGCCTGTGTACACGGCCAGGGTCCGGGTAATGTTAACCCTTTGACTGCCAGAGGAGTATGTATCGTACGACCGCCAGGCGGCTCTGCAGCACAGCCAAGATCGTGTTAATAAAAAATAAATCTTTCACTGCAATGGTCTTCTATGTGTGTTTGGTTTGCATTTTAGTGAAGGATTTTTTTTAATTAACGCAATCTCGGCTCTGCTGCAGAGCCGCCTGATTGTAAGACTGGATTTCCCTTCAGTCAGCTACAACTCTGACTTCGGGGAAGGGGGGGAGGGAGAGGGGAAATTTAGGAGCAATCATCTCTCAAACCATAAAGGTTTGAGAGATGACACTGGGGGCAATACAGTTATTTTTAACATGACTTTAATATAGGGATTAGTAGTTAAGTGTTACTATCCCTTTAAGTTATGAGGGTGAAATGCATACTAATTTACCGTGGCATATATCCCTCTGGCACTAATGTTCATATACAGCAAAGACTGAAATGTGTACTTTTGCTTTCATTTTGTCTCTTCGTTGTTCCTCTTTCCCTCCCTCCCCACTTCCTGAACTGCTTTTTCAACACTTGAAGAGATTGAAGGTGCATGATTACATTAGGTCCAGTAGAATGAATGTCTCCACAAATGCTATGATTTACAATACTATGACTATTTATATGTTCTCTTCCACTTAACACACCTGAGTGCCAGATGTGATCGACTGGCGTTCGTTTAATTAGACTGGGTATACAAAAGGGGAAAAGCACTTGGTCTTTCCACACGTCATGAATCAATTGCCATCATAGCCAATTTGTACACTCCACTAAGCTGCTCCTCTACCTAATGGAGGTTAACTGAAGGGTGATTAAAGAAGCTGCCTCTTGAGAGGGGTTTCTTCTTTAGTACCCTCATTTGTGACCCTATTTATGACAAGACTTGCAAATTTTTTTTTTTTTTTTTTAAACATATATATTTTCTCCTACTGAATTTTTCAGGGTTTGGTAAATTCAGTTGGCCTTCTCCCCTTTTCTTCATCTGATATGGTTGATTTGACAGGTGCCACAAGACCGGCCTACATGAGCTTCATCCATATATAATTTGGCTGAAATCTATATGGGTCGGAAGGTTATTAGAGGCTGAGATGAATATCACTACCTCCATTAGCACTCTGGTGAACAGTGGTGTATAGGCTACCATGTAGGTCAAGAATTCTTAAATTTGCATATACCCATTGCAGGAGCAACACAAGTTGCAACATGCTGATGATATGCATTATGCAATGTGGTGATCTTCTATGTGAACAGAATAATTTGGGGCAGTTGGATTCATAAGGGTGAATTGAGTGCCATGGTAACACTATCACTCTAAATTTGCCCATGGGGATATGGCCTAAACCAGGGGTATCAGTCTGGAACTCAAGGTTCACAAACAGCCCAGAAGTCCATGGAAAATAAGTGGCCTACTACTCCATCTGTACTTAAACAGGGATATCTTTAAATCCTGGCCTCTTTTTGGCTTTTGGACAAAATTCGAACACCCCTGTTCTAAAGCTCACACTGATCAAAGGCATGTCCATCAGCAGACAGTGAGAATAAGAAGGAAAAAAAACTCTCCCTTTACTATAGGAATGCAATAAGCTTGATAAAATGTTGACTATTATAGACATTTTTTTTTTCATCTTAACATATATCTGTTTTCTTGGAGGCACTGTCCTGGTAACCTATAAAGTCATGCTATGGAGGATTTGACTATGGAGTGTAAAGAATTACTACCACGTACTGGGCTTTTAGGAAGCTGCTTGTAAGACCTATACTGTGACATACAATGCCTTGTTCCGCTGCATAACATCTAATGTGACAGGTCTTTGGCATTTATCAACACAATTTGCTGGAATCAAGTAGCAAAGAAAGTACAGGAGTTAGATTAGCATTATTGGCGTTTGACTTACATCTGACACCTCTAAGCAAAGCCCCACCAACACATCTCACATGACCCAACTTATCTACCCTTGCCTAGCAAATAATTTGTGATATGATATTGAGACCTGTTTTAGCACCCAAGAGGATAAAATAACATGACATTATAGAGGTATATAAACTGTGTGGTCTTACAGCATTGTAATTGTGCTGACACTGCCATCATCTCAAAATGGTGGTGTGGCCTGTAGAGCTGTGGTAAATTACATGCTCAGTGTTGTTGAGGTCTTTTCCCAAAATAATAATTGGGTGATGTTTATTTTTCTTTTTTAAGATGGCTTGAGTGATCAATCTGTTTTGCAGCCAGGTGGCACTGTTGCTATTACAGCCCATGACAAGCAGAGTGTTGCAGATTATAATTGGGTATCCCATGAGTTAAAAAATAATCCGTGAACAGTTATCCGCATTGGCCCTCCTTTCACCTACAGTTAAAGGGATAGTAATAGCTGAGGGGAAAAAAAATGCAGCTCCGATTGATCCTCATATAACATGGGTCATGTAGAGCTGTATTTCAATATTTTTTCCATTTTTATAGTTCAACAGTGATTCAATTCTGAAGGATCATCCTCCCTCCCTTTTTTTTTACCTACATCATACTGCCTTTCTGAGCTGGCCGGATGAAGTGCAGCGAGGGACAATCTTCATTAAAGGGATAGTAATGATTCATTTTAACATCATTTAACATTGTAGATACAAAAAAAACAAAACAAAAAACAATTGATACAAGTCTGGTCTCTCAAACACTTTAGTTTGAGATACCCTGCTAAAGTTCCCTTCTCCCGCCCCTTACACAGGCGTTGACCTCTAGCTGACAGCAGGAGATTCCGGTCATTTGACCAGATGGCGGCTCTTCAGCAGAGCCGAAATAGCGCTATCTAGAACTTAAGCATGTTATCTCTCTCAAACTATAAAGGTTTGAGACACCAAACTTACATCAATTGATTTCTTTGTTTAATATTGTAGACATAAAAAAAAAAAAAAGGTTAAAATCAACCATTACTATCCTTTTAAGCATAATGAAAATCCTGCCCTCCTTCGTCAAGGTTGAACAGGACTTTCCGTAAACTCAGTGGATGAAAATTCTCAAGACCAGATGCCATATCTGAGGGGCGGTGGCATGCAGGAGGTAAAAGGGGTGGTAGAGGGGGATACTTCAGAATTGAATTACTGTTGAACTGTAAGACTTAAGATATTGAAATACAGCGTTACATAACCCACGTTATGAGGATCAGTCGACGCTTTTTTTTTTTTTTCCCCCAAGCTATTGCTATTCCTTTAATTTGTTGTGACCCTCTGTCCATTAAAAAAAAAAAAAAGAGAGGAAAAAAAATCAGTATGCAGTTGAAGTTATATAATGTTTTCAGGGAGATTTTGAAAAACATGCAATTATAGTTTGTGTCAGAGCTTCTAGTCACTTGTTGCCTAGAATGCCAAGAAACCTTTTAGTCTCTTAAAGCTGAACTTTCACTTCAGTTAAATAATTAGTCCTATAGCAACATGCATACCAATAGTTGTATGATCTTGAGTAAATCCAGCATTATTGAGACTCTCACGGGCAGGCATCAGCGCAGACATCTTTCCTCTTCAGCATCTGTGCTGTCCATACTGGTCTCCTCCAGGATTGGTGAGGGGGAGTTGCATTGTACATTAAGGTACAGGAAGAAGGGACTGACTGTGCAGATGCACAGATACCACTACTGCAAGAAGTGGTAGTGGTATCCAATTATTGGTATGCATATTGCTATATTAATAATTATCTGGGGGCAGTTTAATGTGAGTAATAGTTCCGCTTTAACACCGATGGGGATTTTGTCAGGGTTTTTTTTTTTTGGAGGAAAGAATATTATATGTGGGGGGGAACACACACACAGCTCTAATGTTGTTTTAAAGATTGAAACCCATGGTAAAACTTTGGTTTCAGGTGATAGTTACGCTTTAAAATTTTTACTTTAATTATACCCTAATAAAAGATATTGGTGAATTTAAAAACAAAACAGCAATCCATTTGTTCTTAGATTTCTGATTAACACATGGTTTGAAAAGATCAGAGTGGCATCACACACATGGCTCTTATATAATGCTAACTCTGCATCCTTTCCTTTTAACCATGCATGGGAGGTCTGTTGGTAAGAGAATTAGAGTATGCTCTTATAACAGTGTGGACGGCTAAGCCACTACCCCTAGATTTAAGCTAGTATTGCTCCTCATTAAATAGCAGTATGCAAACCGTTTATCCCTGTAGTGTGCCATGTCTATTCTGAATACTATGTATCTGATAGCCTAGCATTCAAATTGATCATGAGCAAGACTAAGTATTGTGACTGCCCCCTGCAGGTACCAGCCTCTGTAGCGTTGGGGGGGGGGGGGTACCTACCATGTCATTTACACTGGACTGGCCTCAGACCACCAGACAACCCTGGGCTGTTTGCCACTGGATCTAGGTGCAGCCAACCCATGTAGCACGCAGTGACCTGGGTAGGGACTCACACTTCTACCCACTTGAACAGGTATCATCCCCTCTGCTGCAGAGTCTCCATTAGGCAGGCACTAACCCCCCAAAGCCACCTCCAGGAAGGCATTACCTCTCTACCCTGGTAAAATGACACCACATTGAACATGGTGCTTTCAGGGGTAGAAATTTAGTCTAAGTTTATTAAAATTGAATGCCAGGCCTTTCACAGCCTACATTTAACTTGGGGTGACTTAACATGCATATAACAAAATATCACAATACAAAACATACAACCAGCATAAGAGTATCATAATTTTGGGTTGTAGGATGAGGGGATAGAATTAAAACATTGAAGAGAGACTGGAGGTACCAGAATGCAACAGTAACACATTTGCATACTCGCATGGGACACAGTATTGCTGCAATTCATTTCACCAACCAATAGATGGGAGTGCATAGGACAATGCTGCTAAGCAGGGTTCAACCAGTAGATGGCATGGTTGAGTTCAAAGGACTTGAGATAGGAAGAGTCCATAGCAGATGTATTGCTGTAATGTCCATGTAATCATACAGTCCTTGCATATCACAGGGACGTGAAAGTTTAACCTCCTGTTTCTTCACAAGTATTTCTCAAGACCACAAAAGGTGATAATTCATTCAACAAATGTATCTCTTTTCTTTGCCAGAGTGGCTAAGTCCACGAATATTTAGTACAGGACATCACTGGTGAATGATCCTACAGGCCAAAACACACTAGTAAAGTTAGCGCAGCATGAACTTTTGGATTGCAACAAATCTGACTACCATAGTATGAAGTCAGTTGCCCTGACGTATGTTTCACCTAACAGTCAGCTTTTTCAAAGATGTGTATGTTTTGTCAATTATTACAAAGGCAATCCAAACACATTCCCTTTAATTAAATGCAATACCCTATGTACTCCGAATACAGTGGTGCACCTATTATTCTTATACATTCTGTTAGGTTACATTTTATGTATAACCAGAATTTCCACCAGATGGTGACACAGTCTGGTGTTTTGTGTAGGGTTTTTTTTTTTTTTGTTTTTTTTTTTTGTTTTTTAATAGTTACTTTGGGTGTAACTTATAACCAGAGACTATTCTGTTCATCTAGTGGAACTTCTAGTTATTATTGAAGTGTAGCATACTCCACCTGGGACTTGGTGCGGTATATGAGTTTTCCAATCTTTTATGGGTATATGTGACATACTGACATTTAGTGTCTACTATTGTTTTTAAAGTATGGCATTAACTCATTTGTATTACTAAAATTGCATTTTATTTAACTATATGTCCGGCTCTTCAAGCTCTAAGTTCGTTTTTGGTTTGTTTGTTTATTTGTTTTGTTTGTTTTTAATTTTGAGCTAATGTTGCCATTGAGTGCTAGACATCCATTTTGTAAACACAACAGAGTGTGTTGGTTGAATCCCATGAAGGGGATGGGGGGGCATGCACCTCACACACTCCTGAGACTGAATTGCTAAGGGAACTTAAGTACATTTGAAGGTTGCTTAGCATCAGCAGCTTGATCAGTCCCTACAATTTGACAATGTCAAGCTGTAAGTGTGAACCTAGCCTTAATCTCACCAGGCCACAGACGTCTTTAACATTGAAATATCTGTCATAAGCATATACTTTGCAATTGTTCAATGTTTTGAACAGCCTTTCATGCATGTGATACACTGTCTAACGAAGGGCTCTACTTAGCCAATACACAAGTGATAGTAATGTTTAATAATAAAAGCAGCTCCAATTAATCTTCATAGTATTTGAGCCATAGTGTAATTTCAATACTGTCAGAATTGTAGTTCAAGAGTAAGTTGAATTATAAAGTATCCCTCTCCTGTCCCTCTTACTGATTGTAACACTTCTCAGCTCTGAGCAGCAGGGCAGTGTCCAAGTGGATTGCAGAGAGGGACAATCTTAAATTAACATAGGGGAAAAACCTGTCAGTGGGAACAGTGCTTTGATCTCACAGTAAGAAGAGTGTCCCTTGCTGTGAGCTGTCTGGTCTGTGGGCCAGATTCCACATCTGAAGGAAGGTGGCTTACACTAGGTAAAAGGGGCGGGAAGGGGATACTTTATCATTCAATTACTCTTGAACTACAATCCCAACTAAAATTGTGACATGGTATTTGTAATTCTCATACCATCTTATATTGTTTATGGTTTAGACCAGTATATGTTTTTGTTTGCGTGTTAGGTGTGCCTTCAGGGGAAAAAAACAACGTGGAGTTTTCGGGGCATGCCTAATATGTTTTAGGTGTAATGAAGTGGGTACTCCGTAAATAGTCTTGCAATAGCACAAACATGTTGGGTGTAACCATTTACATTTTAAAACTCAACTTTCACATTTTGGTAAAGCCTTTGTAGAAAAATAAATAAAACTGTGGGGGCATACTTAATGTCTGTGGCACACCAAAGGTTTATGGCATACTGGTTGAGAACCACTGGTTCAAACACTCTTTGATTTCCTTGCAGTTCGGCAACTTGAATCCCCAGATGCAAATGATTGGACAGGCCATGGCAGCTGCAAATGTACATGCTGGATACTTTGGACAACCCCAATATCCTGCAGGAGATCCTCTGTGGGGATATTTCTCAGCAGTGGCCGGGCAGGTATGGTGTGTGTGTAATAAATATGTTACCTAAATCGTGAGAGTGTATATATTGAAATATATATATATATTTTTTATATTATATGGGGTATATCATGGGCACTCAAGTTAAATCTTGACAAGGACCACTGTCCACCCACCAGGTACTGTATTACTTGGCTGTAGATCTAAATATATATATATATATATATATATATAGAATTAGTAACAAGAACGCACTCTCAACATATTAGAATAAATGCCCGGGTGCCAGATAATTTATCTCCAAGCATAGTCCACATCAGCACTCACAGGTCTGCTCACTTAATCTAAATATTTTCTTTATTGAAATCGACCAATTCAATAAAGAAAATATTTAGATTAAGTGAGCAGACCTGTGAGTGCTGATGTGGACTATGCTTATATATATATATATATATATATATATATATATATATATATATATATATATATATATATATATATATATATTGTAATATATTTGCAATAAACCCGAATCCAATATTCTTCATTAGTTATGCATGTTTATTAAAACAATAAATGCAGAAGCTATACTTTGTTCATGATAGTTAATGTTTAGGATTCTCTGCTTATTAAATTATCTAATGTATGTGCACAATTAGACTGCATAAAGGTACAGTTAAAGGAGCAGAAACATGTATTGTATTTTTTTATGGTAATATAGTCCTCTTCCCTGCTTAGTAAAACCAATTTATTGGCAATCTGATGAAAGCTTGCATCCTAGAGCCACTCTGTTAGCCAGTAAAGGTATCATTTTTCCTATACCTGTCTCCTAGTATCCAAACGACGTTTAGAGCACACTCTTGCAGTTTGAGCTGTAATAACCTTTGAATGTAAAAAAATTTCCAGAAGCTGATGGTACCCTCTTTTTTTATTTTTTTATTTTTTTTTTGTGTTATGCTGCATTAAGCAGTCCTGTAATAAAACATTGTTTCAAAGCAATATGTTTGCATCTGGGGTAAAATCCCTGTTTAAATCCTATGGGTTTGTTTGTCTCAGGATTGTATGTGTTGTGTTTTTTGCATGTGTGTTGTGTTGTGTGGTTTTGTGTTTTTTCTAAGTTTGAACCGTTGTGCTCTAGGGATGTTGGCCAATAATGTATCGTTAGTTTGAAACCACAGAAGGAAATCTCCCTGTTACACAGTTCAGTTTCGATTTCTCACTCTGAAAAATCAGCATTCCATTTTGTCATGCTTGTTTGAAATAAACATTAAGAAATGCAGTTGCAAAAGTGAGCTGGACAATTATGTTAACCCTTTAACTACATCTGGCATATTTCTCCACTTTTTTGGCACTCAATTGATTAATATAAGCTATTCTAATATGTCAATAGAATCCTAAAAAGACTTGAATATTTATATACCAGAAATATCATGTTCTCTTAGTTGTATAACTTTTTCCTTCTTCTAGTGTTGTACAGTGTGCACATATTTAACACACTTATTTTGTAGGATGGGGAAATAGATGCTGAAGAGCTACAAAGATGTTTAACACAGGCTGGAATTCATGGGACGTATACCCGTAAGTCAACAAAGTTTAATGGCAGATATATATCTTTATCCTATAATATAAAAGGCCAGATGTATATTTGTCAAATGCAGTCATGCACAGTAGACACAGCCTGAAAAGGATAGTAACACTTAAATTACTATCCCCCATCTTGTAGCCAGTAAAAAAAAAAAAAAAAAAAAAAAAAAAAAGAGTTAAATGAGCCCAGCGGCATCTCTCAAAACTTAATGGTTTGAGAGAGACCCGCTTTCAAAATTCCCCCTCCCCTGACATCAGAGTTCTAGCTGACCGCAGGGGAATCCGCTTCCAGGAAGGGCGGAGGCTCTGCAGCAGAGCTCAGATCTCATTAATAAAAAAATAAATCCTTAAAGGGATAGTAATACTTAAAGGGATAGTAATACTTCATTTTAACTTTATTTTATTTTGTAGGCATTAAAAAAACATGAAGAATGATATAAGTCTTATCTCTGAAACCTTTATGGTTTAAGAGATATTCACAAACAAAGTATCCCCCCCCTGTTCAACCAGATAAGAAGGGAGATGCCCAGGTAGACTGCAGAGAGGGACAATCTTCAATTAAGATAATGGAAAAAGCTGAAAAACTTTTCAAGGGGGGAAGGGCTTTCATTGTTTTCATACAAATAAAATTGTCCCCTTCTGTTATCTGTACTGTCATACAACCTGATCCACATCTGAGAAGAGATGGCTTACACTAGGAAAAAGGGGCGGGGAGGGGAACTTTGCTTGTGAATATCTCATAAACCATAAAGGTTTGAGAGATAAGACTTATATCATTCTTCATGTTTTTTTAATGCCTACAAAATAAAATAAAGTTAAAACGAAGTATTACTATCCCTTTAAGTATTACTAATCCCTATAGCAAAGTACTACTAAAAAAAAAAAAAAAAAAAAAAACATATTGCCCCCAATGTCATCTCTCAAACCTTTATGGTTTGAGAGATGATCGCTTCTAAAGTTGCCCTCCCCCTTCCCTGTAGTCAGCATGCTAGCTGACTGAAGGGAAGAAAGTCATACGACTTTCAGGTGGCTCTCCAGCACAGCCGGATCACGTTCCTAAAAAAGAAAACTTTCACTGAAATGGTCTTCTACGTGTGCTTGGTTTTAGTGAAAGTTTTTAATTAACGCGATCGCGGCTCTGCTGCAGAGCCTCCTGATGATCTATGACCGGATTATAAAAAAAAAAAAAATAAAGTAGTACTTTCCTATAGGGATTAGTAATACTTAAGTATTACTATCCCTTTAACTTAAAAGGTCTTCTAAGTGTGCTTGCAAACCAAGCACACATAGAAGACCTTTTTAGTGAAGGATTTATTTTATTACTGCGATCTAGGCTCTGCTGAACAGCCTCTGCCGGTCCCGGGACTGGATTCCCCTGCTGTCAGCTAGAAAGCTGACATCAGGGGAGGGGGAACTTTGAAAGCCCATCTCTCTCAAACCATAAAGTTTTGAGAGATGCAGCTGGCCTCATTTAACTCTGTTTTTTACTGGCTACTAGATTGGGGATAGTAATTTTTAAGTATTACTGCACAGAATGCTGGGAGCTGTAGTTCTGCGGTTTTATGCACTTTGGCCTGTGTACATGGACTTTTACTCTAGTTTAAAATATTAGCATTGCACTTGTACTTTTCTAGTGGGGCTCTGAAGTAATTGTAAATATATATACCTCAAATATTATGATTCCAACTCAAGATAATGTGTGTTTCTCTGTCGTCCAATACAGGTTACTTTTAACTTTGGTAGGCGATCCACCCCTTTAAGTAGGCAGGAACAATTCTAGAATTGATTGCAGGGGGTGGAGCCTACCTTCCCTTCTTGGCTGCAACTAGCTCCAGAAAGATTTGTTCTTTGGTGAAGACACAGGCAAGAGAAGAGTTCTGCTATAGTTCTAGAATTTTTTTCTTTATTTTTCTGTTAGAAATGGAATACCACCATTAGGCGGATTACCATAACTGACAATGCCCTTAGATGTGGCTAGCTCAGTATCCAGGTGCTTTTTGTGGCCCTTAAGCCCTGGGGGGTGGAATCTTGGGTACAAGCTCTTTCCTCAGGAGTTGCCTACCGAAGCTTCTTCTTGAGACATGGTAGTCTAAAGACAGAAGATCTGCAGGAAAGGTGAGCAACCCTTTGAGTCCCACAGTGCCCCTCTGCAGAGGTGTTTTTCCTTGGGAATTCTTATTGCACACTCCTGCTCTCATTGGGTCTATCTGTATGTCTGTTGGGCATTTTGGAGCAGGTTTATGTGCTAACTTAACCCTTTAGCTGCTGGTTTGCATCTTTTGGGGGGAATTATTGTCACTTTCACTACTACTACCATTTTTTTTTTTTTTTTTTTTTTTTTTGTTCTAGTGATATCTCATGTAATTTTATTTCACAGTTTTAACTTTGACAAAATTTGCGTAAAGGCGCTCTTTACCGCATAGATGCCATTGCTCCATTCACTCCTATGGGATTGCAGAGTTTGGGACATATCTCTGCAACCGGTCAACATAGCGACTTCAAATTATCTGACCTTGCTCTATCATCCGGTTACCATTGCAAGTGTGCCTGGGGTGCTCAGGGAGCTTCGGGTACTGTTGGGGTACTTATTCTGGGAAAACTACATTTCCCATGAGCGCTTGCATCGTGTGCTCGTTTCTGATTGGCAGCCATTTTGTGCCTTTTCTAGAACGAGTAACCTACGCAGGGCTTGGGCTCCTTCTCGTCTCTGCAGATTAACCCTTTGCCTGCCAGATAAGTGTATTTTAGCGATTTCTGGGGTGACATTTTAATTTTTCACACTGTAATTGGGTGATTCATTATACTAAACATTTTTTTGACACTGTGAGAATGTCTAATCCATTGGAGCTTGGGGCCAGGCCTAAGACTAAGGACGATGGGTTCTCTGTGTCCCCTATTGTGCACTGTTCCTCATGTCATTCAGGGTTACCTAGAGAATTCTCAGGTCATTTATGCCCAGCATGTTCTGATGTCCCTCAGTCTCTCCCAGGGACCTCCAGCCATGCATTAGAGCCAGTGTGGGTGCAAGAGTTCAATGCTGCTACTAGAGATCTCCGGTCTACTTTGCAACTCTTTCCATCCCAGTTACAGGGGGTCTCCCATTGATGGCAGACCCCCTCCGCAGTCAAATCTTCCCTGCCTAAACCGCATGGGAGTACCTGACACATCTGATTCCTCTGAGGAGGAACTGTTGGTGGAATCAAATGTTGAGGAATGTTCTGCTGTGGGTTCCTCTCAGATTTTTGGGGTCCCCTTGAGGCCGATCCTGAGCCCTCGGCAGAGGGCCTGATCAAGGTTGTCTTGACTACCTTAAACATTCCCCTAGTTCAGGAGCTTTCATCAGATCCTTCTGATGTGTTTCAGGAGCCTAAAAAGCCCCTTGCTTGTTTTCCACCTAATCCCACTCTTGACCACCTTGTGTCTGAGTGGAAGTCTCTAGACAGGAAACCTTCTGTTTCCAAGAAATTTGCCAAACTTTACCCCTTTTCTGAGGTGGTGCTTGCTCAGTGGTTTCATCCCCCCCCCCCCCCCCCCAAAAAAAAAACAAAACAAAAAAAAAACTGGATGCTCCTATCTCCAGGCTACTGCCTTGTCAGTTTCTGATGCGTCCTCTCTGAGACTTGACTGACAAGGAACTTGAGGTTTCTCTCAAGTCCATCTTTGCCACTGCTGGGACTGCCATGCGTCCGGCGTTCGCTGCAGCATGGGTTAACCGGGCCATTGTGGTCTGGACTGAACAGCTCACCCTGGCTGTCTGTCAGGATGCTCCTACTTCGGATATGTTGCCTGAGTGCACAAGGTCGGTGGTCTCCGGAATGATCTCTCATTCACATCGAGTTGGAGCTTCGGGCAGTATTCCATACCCTTCGTCATTGGACTCCCCAGTACGGGTACAGTCTGACAATGCCACGGCCATGGCCTGCATCAACAAACAGGGCGGATCAAGAATTATCTCCGCTTGGTTAGAGGTCAAGGCCATTTTGTCCAGGGCAGCAGAACACGTTCCTGCCATATCCTCTGTGCACATTCCTGGCGTAGACAACGTCATGGCAGACTTCCTCAGTCGACACACAGTGGACAGCGGAGAGTGGGAACTGCACCCAGAGGTGTTCACCCTCTTTTGTTCAGAAGTGGGGTCTTCCTTGCATCGATGGCGACAAGATACAACAGGAACATCCCGAGGCTCTGCTCTTGCTGGAGGGATTCTCTAGCTTTAGCGGTGGGTGCCATGTCCATTCCTTGGTTATTTCCTCTGGCTTACATCTTTCCTCCCCTTCCCATGTTGCACAGGGTGTCACGGAAATTGAGATTGGAGCCCTGTCCAGTCATTCTGATTGCTCCATACTGGCCTTGGCTGGCTTGTTTTCCGGAGATTCTGGCTCTGTCAGTGGCGGAGCCATTCCGGCTCCATTGCCATCCGGATCTTCTTCTACAGGGTTACCTGTGGAAGGAGGATGTTAATCGTCTGGCTTTGATGGCTTGGAAATCGAATCCTCAATACTGAAGAAGGGTTTTTCTTCTAGTGTGGTGGCTAATATGCTTAGTGCCCGCAAACTGGTTTCTTCTAAGGCCTAACATTGTGTTTGGTCAACTTTCCTATCTTGGTGTGCTGATAGGGATCTCTCTCAGGGTTTTGATCTGCCTACGGTCCTGGCCTTCTTGCAGGATGGTGTGGATAAAGGGCCTCAGCTTCAGACTTCTGCTCTGTTTTCTTTCCGAGGCACATTGCTATTCTTCCTGATGTCAAGGTTTTCTTCCAGGGTGTTGCTCATACTCTTCCTGTATTTAAGACTCCCACTCCTCAGTTGGACCTTAATTTGGACTTGGGCATCATTCAGCGACCTCCCTTTGAATCCTTGGCTACTATTCCTTTACGCCTGCAGACATGGAAAATGGCTTTTCACTTGGCAATCTTGTCTGTTCGCTGTGTCGCAGAGTTACATGCTCTGTGAAACACCAAAAAGGGTCATTTATAAGACAAAGACAAGACAGTGCTTCGCACTTCTCAGGAGTTTCTCCTGAAGGTTGTCTCTGAGTCCCACATTAATCAGGAGATTGTGGTGCCTTCTTTCTGCCCTGACCCTACCTCTGACAAGGTGAGGGATCTCCATTTATTTATATATGGCGCGTTGTCTTAAGTTTTATGTACATTGCACAAAGTCCATTAGACAGTCTGACGCGCTGTTTGTCATTCCTGAGGGCCCCAGGGCAGGAAGACCTGCATCCAAAGTCACTTGTCTCTTGAATCAAGTCCACTATTCGTAAGTCTTATGTGCTAAGGAAGAAGCGCGTTCCCTTTTGGATTACGGCTCATTCTACCAGATCTATTGGGGCTGCTTGGGCTTACAAAAATCAGGCCTCTTCTGATCAGTTGTGCAAGGCTGCCACTTGGTCGTCGGTGCACACCTTTTCAAAGCACTACCGTGTTCATGTGCTGACATCGGCTGACGCCAGCTTTGCGAGGAAGATCCTGGAGGCAGTTTTGCCTGTCTTGGATCTTCTTCGATTCTTCTTCACTTTTGAGCCCTGTTGGCTCTAGTTCAGTATGCTGTGGAACAGTTTTGGGGTGTTACCCCTGTTCAGTGTCTGTTGACACTTCATTGTTTTGTTGGGCTATCTCTGATCTGATGGTTCATATCTGCTCTGGTGACTTTGGGGGCCTTGCGCCTGGTCCTTGCCTTACTTCCCGTCTCTGGGAGACTCAATGGTTGGACATCCCAAAGTTACCAGCAACCTGTATTGGATGACAGAGAAAAGGATTTTAGTCTTACCTGTTAAATCATTTTCTCTTAGTCCATACAGGTTACTGGTCTCCCACCCTGTCAAGGGGCTATGCTTGGCTCTCCTTTGGCAGATTGTGGGGGTCCTTCGGGGTCATGTTCACAGGAGTTTTTCCCTTCCACTATCTAGTCAATAGTGTCTCGGATTTTTCTGAAGCTGGTTGGCTAGATGCAGCCAAGGAGGGAAGGTAGGCTCCACCCCCTGCAATAAATTGTAGAATTGTTCCTGACTGCTTTAAAGGGGTGGATCGCCTATCCAAAGTTACCAGTAACCTGTATGGACTGAGAAAAGGATTTAACAGGTAAGACAAAAATCCTCTTTAGTCCAATAGTTGGATGGCATCTGGTTCCCTAGCTGTAATTTAAAATGTTAAAGCATGTGTTGTGATGCTACATTCTAAACTTTAGACTGGCTTTCTTGCAATGTCCACTTATCTAACAGGCCATAAATGCACACCTACTGCAGAAATGTTTTAGAGCAGCGGTTCTTAACCTGTGGGTCGCGACCCCTTCGGGGGTCAAATTACTATTTGCCAGGGGTCACCTAAAACCATCAGAATTTGTTTTTTTGACTATTTTAATCTGTAAAACTTGTAATTGTCTGGAAGATCAGGACTGACAGCGCAGGCACGCAGATAAGATGTCTACGCTGGTGCCTGGCTTCCGGCTTCAGAACAGTAAGGATTTCTTTATAACAGAGTAATTCAGTGAATTTTACTGTTAGGGGTCCCCACAACTTGGAACATTTTATCAAAGGGTCGCGGCACTAGAAAGGTTGAGAACCGATGTTTTAGAGGAAGTTAACCCTCGTATTGAATGCACATTGATGACTTTACACAATTACAAAGCCTGTTATCTCAGGAGCAATCTTTAAAATCAAAGGTGGAAAAATCAGCAGTCAAGTGATAAAAACCATTGTTGGGCCTAGTAACTGCACTTACCTCTTTTATAGAAGAGCATAACTGCTTTTAAGCCTTCTCACTTGTCATTTTATTCAACTGTCTGTAATGCAGAAATGTGCAAACAAATCAAAAAATTGTAGGGTTTATCCCCCTGAGTAAAACAAGGGTATGCCCACTGCTGGAAGGTGTTTTATTCAAAAGTAATTACAGTTCAAACTTGAATATTTTTTTGCAGTATCCCAGTGGCCTGAACTGTACAGTGGCGCTGTTGCCACGCTATCCTATGGAGAATTTTGGACAACTGACCACAGCTGTCTGTAGTATGGTGTAGCAACAGCACCACTGTGCAATTTCAGGCCACTGTGACACTGCACCTTAAAAAAAAAAAAAAAAAAAAAAAAAAAAATATTCAAGTTTGAACTGTAATTACTTTTGAATAAAACACCTTGCAACAGTAGGAGTACCCTACAACACTTCTCATTATTATTATTTTTTTTTTCGATATACATTTTTATATATTCCTGGTTTTTTAATTATTATTATTCTTGATGTAAAATGTTATATTTATTTTTAGCTTTCAGCTTGGAAACCTGCCGAATTATGATTTCAATGTTGGATGTATCCTTTTAAAACACCAAACTAAAAAGGGGTATTAGAATAATATATTGGCTGGTTCATTACAGGTCCACTTTAACAAATGAAGGAGGTAAACAAATTAATTGATTCAAGTACTATATTTTCCTATTTTGGGTGTACCTTTTTCTTAACTGTGTGATTTGAGGTAGCACTTTCTGTTCACAGAGGCTCTTATTAAATTGTCTTGTGTTTCTCAGTTATGACATGCATAGCACTTCCCCTTTTAAATCTTCTAAGTGAAAAGTAAATATGGAGAGGAGAAGGGGAACAGCCTAGCCGAATGGGCTTATATCCATGAGTTGGCAATACTTGTGCTTTTACTTCAAAGATTAAAGGGTCAGTAATGTCCCTCAAAAATTTTTTTAGAGTTTTGTAGAGCTTCAAAAAATAAATTTGATGGCAAAATCCTATCTTTCAAACCGCTATGGTTTGAGAGAGAGAGAAGCATTGAAGGCTCCCTCCTCTTCTGGTGTCAGTGCTGTGCTGACAGCAGGAGATCCTGGTCTGGGGACCAGCCAGCGGCTCTGCAGCAGAGCCAAAATAGCGTTACTGGAAAATAATTACTTCATTGGAAAGGTCTACAAAGTGTGCCTAGTTTGCAAGCACACTTTGTAGACCGTTCCAATGAAGTAATTATTTTTATATAACGTGATTTCAGCTCTGCTGAAGAGCCTCCACGAGTCGCACAACTTGAATCTCCTGCTGTCAGCTTTACATCAGGGGAGGGGGAACTTTGAATGCTTATATCTCTCAAACCATAGTGGTTTGAGATATAGGATTTGTGCCATAGCGTTTAATTTTTTTAAGCTCTACAAAACTAAGTTTTTTGGGGGGGCATTACTGACCCTTTAATACATGCACAATCCAAGCTCTGATTGGTGACTCTGAACAGGGATAAATATATCCTTACCCAAACCCCTCATTTATTATTTTCCACAAAGGGCAAACAAATATACATACTGTTGGTTGATGCCTGATTCAGAAGTTATTTCTCTACAAAACTGTATTTTGCAGAGTGGGTGCAAGACAATCCAGACATTGACAACTTTCATTGCTGTCCAGGCACCACAATATGATTGATTGTTTTTCCAAAGAAAGGAAAGGCCATGAAAATACTGCATGCACCCTCTTGAGTCAAGAGATTTCCCTCATTTTACTCTACATGAAAAGGCCTAGAAAATGTCACCAGTTATATACTTTGTACACCTACGGTTGTCTAACAGTTTAGTTACACCAGTTGCTTTTGGAACATTGTGGAACCCAGTGAGCGTCTAACAGCACTTCTTAATCCTTTATGAAGAGTTCTGTTAACAACAAAGACCTCCTACCAAAGTAATTTTACCAAAAAAGAGACAGCTCTGAGTGCTGCTTATAGGTAAACTTTCACTGTATATTGTGTGGGGGGCTCTCCACATCATACAGGGCTTACACTTAAAGGGACAGTAATGTCCCAAAATAATGTTTTTTTACTGTTATGTAGAGCTTAAAATATTAATCAAATCGCTCCAGACCCTATCTCTCAAGAATAGGGATTCAAAGTTCCCCCCTTCTCCTGTTGTCAGCGTCTAGCTGACAGCAGGAGATCCCGGTCCGGGAACCAGCAGGTGACTCTGCAGCAGAGCCGAAATCGCGGCACTTAAAAGAATTAATTAATTGGAAAGATCTACAGTGTGCTTGCAAACCAGGCACACTTTGTAGACCTGTCCAATGAATGAATTCTTTTTAAGTAACGCTATTTTGGCTCTGCTGCAGAGCCTCCTCAAGTTGTACGACTCGATTCTCCTGTCAGCTTTACAGCTGACATCAGGAGAAGGGGAGGGAGGGGGAACTTCAAACCCTATCTCTCAAACCGCTATGATTTGAGAGATATAGGGATTCATAGCGATTTGATTAATATTTTAAACTCTACATAACTAAAAAAAAATTTTGGGACATTACTGTCCCTTTAATGGATAATGGTCTGATTTGGTGCACTGGTATAGAAAACATCAAAACTACAGATGTGTTTCCTGATAATTGTGGAGTAAAATCTAACATTATCCAGTAAGTTATAAATTGTCGTTCGTGGAGAGATTTCCCCTATAGAAGAGCTTTGTAGCATAAATTTGCACTCGTCCCTATATCATGTTTATCTGTCTCTTGTGCCAAGATTGTTTTTGTATGTTATTTTACCTGAAATAGAACTTCCTTTAAAGTGTCCATACTGCAGTTAACCATTCAAGTGCCAGATGAGGAGGCTCACCTTTCTTGACCCCCTCTTTAAATCTGCCTAGAAAATGTAGACATCAAATATTGTTTGTAGCAAGAATTCTCCACACATGATGTACCAATTCACATAACAATAACTGGTAATCTTGTCTTTAAAATGAGAAACAAAAAAAGAGTCCTCCTTAACGAAGCAACAATCAGATGGATCATACTGGCAAAATGGGATTCAATGAGTTCAAAGAACTATGGGGTGCCCTAAATGCCTGGAAACAAAACTTCTGTACATTTGATCAGGACAGGAGTGGAACAGTGGAACCACACGAATTTAGCCAGGCTATCATGGCAATGGGTAAGAATTACATTGGATGTAACGTGTAAAAGTAAATTCATTGGTTGTGATTAATTTGACTGTGTGGCTTGCAGGGGATTTGACTTGAGATGGAGGGTGGGGAAAATGTTGAGTCAAGAATCTCTTAAAACTGTATCCTTCATTTTAGACAATGTCACTATGCCTCCATCTGTGCATTTGCCCCTCCTTTTTCTGTGACATTGTGTATGTGTTTAATGGCTATAGACGTCATATTTTTGTTAACCACTTTCCCAGCACCCCTGTCCATCTCAAATATTTTTAAATGTGTAAAATGGTGATTGGTTAAGGAATCCTTGGGATATCACCAAATGGATGGCATAGGTGCAGGTAGTGAGATTAATGGTGGCTAGGATTGCAATGAAAACTCCAAGATTTTAATCGGTAAGCTAAGTGTAAACAAAATGCACCACAGGGAATAAATAAATATTGTTTCTCTGTCACCCAATACAGGTTACTGGTAACTCTGGGAGGCGAACCGCCCCTTGTAGGCAGGAACATTTCTCTAAATGTATGCAGGGGGTGGAGCCTCCCTTCCCTCCTTGGCTGCAGCTAGCCAATCAGCTTCAGAAAGATTTGTTCCTTCGGTGCAACACCACCAGGTGGAGAACAGTTCTGCTATAGTTTTATATTTTTTATTTTCTGTTTAGATATGGAATACCACCGTTAGGCGGATTACCATGACTGACAATGCCCTTCATTGTGGCTAGCTCAGTTTTCAGGTGCTTCCAGTGGACCTTGAGCCCTGAGGGGGAAATCTTGATTCCAAGTGCTTCCCCAGGAGTTACCCACTGAGGTATTTCTTGCTGCATGGTAATCTGAAGAAAGAAGATCTGCAGGAAAGGTGAGCTACCCTTTGAGTGCTGCAGGTCCACTTGTCCTACAGTGCTCCTCCGCACAGGGGTTTTGTTCTGGAGTTCCTATTGTACACTCCTGCACTCATTGGGTATATTTGGTATGAGCAAGTTTATGTGGTAACTTAACACTTTCACTGCTGGTTTGGCACTTTATCGGGGGTGGGGGGGGGGGTTCTGGCACTTTTCCTACTGGACTAGTGTTTTCTAGGTGTCCACACACGTTCCCTTGATGTTTTACACCTGTTCATGTTTTACTTTTGATGTT
The DNA here is from genome assembly GCA_037306005.1 of Rhinophrynus dorsalis. Taxonomy (NCBI): domain Eukaryota; kingdom Metazoa; phylum Chordata; class Amphibia; order Anura; family Rhinophrynidae; genus Rhinophrynus; species Rhinophrynus dorsalis. Next base: position 203,119,613 of record CM074725.1, on the reverse strand, counting down.
GGTAAAAAAGTGTACTGCGCCTTTGAGCCGCGCTTTACCGCATAGATGCCATTGCTCCATTCACCTCTATGGGACTACACTGTTTGGGATGTGTATCTGCAACCATTTAACCTAGCGACTTCAGAGATGGCTTACTTTACTTGTCTACCCTTGCTCTATCATCTGGTTTATAGTTCTCGTGTGTTGGGGGTCTTCGGGCACTGTTTAGGATACTTTTTTGGGGAAAACTACGTTTCCCATGAGCACTTCGTAACTATTTTTTATTATTGGCTCCTGTCACAGCCATTTTGTGAGCATTTCTAGCGAGTATCCTATGCAGGGCTTGGACTCTTCTCTGCAGATTAACCCTTCGCTTGCCAGATAAGTCTGTATTTAGCATTTCTGGGGTGAAATTTTAATCTTACACACTAATTGGGGGATTTACTGTACAGTTGGTTATTTTGACACTGTGAGTATGACTATACCGCTGGAGCTTGGGGCTGTACCTAATACTAAGGATGCTTGGGTATTCGTATCCCCCATTGCGCATTGCTCTTCCTGTCACTGGGGGCTACCTAGGGAGTTCTCTGGTCATTTATGCCCAGCATGTTCTGAAATTCCTGACAGCAACCCAGGGACATCCAGCCATGCTATTGAGCCATCTTGGGTGCAAGAGTTTAAGGCTGCGGCTAGGTACCTTAGGTCCACGTTACAACTCTTTCCATCCCAGATACAGGGGGCCCCTTCAGACATGGCAGACCCCCTCTAATATCAGCTGTTCCCTGCCTAAACCTCAGGGTGCACCTGATGTGTCAGATTCCTCTGAGGAGGAACTGTTTAGATTCAGATGTTGAGGATGATTCGGTTCTGGAGTCCTCTATGTGTCTTGGGGACCCCTTTGAAGCTGATACTGACCTCTCTGCTGAGGGTCTGATCAGGGCTGTTTTAACCACCCTTAACATTCCCTTGGTTCAGGAAGTTCCTTCTGATCCCTTTGTTTTTCAGGAGCCTGCTAAGCTCCTTACTTATTTTCCTCCTAACCCCACTCTTGACAGTCTGGTTTCTGAGGAGTGGAAATCAAGAATGCTTCTGTGTCCAGGAAATTTGCCAAGCTTTACCCCTTCACTGAAGCTGCGCTTGCCAAGTGGGTTCATCCCCCACCCAAGGTGGATGCACTTATCTCCAGGCTATCTAAATCTACTGCCTTGCCAGTCTCTGATGCTTCTGCTCTGAAGTACTGAACTGGCAAGAAACTTTCCCTCAAGTCCATTTTTGCCATTGTTGGTACTGCTATGTGTCCAGTGTTTGCTATTGCGTGGGTTAACTGGGCTGTTGCAGTCTGGACTGAGCAACTCACTACGGCTGTCCGTCAGGATGAGCTTACTTCAGCGAAATTGCGTCTTCAGAGATATTGGCAAGAACCGCAACACTATGTTTTTGCTGACACCTTTGATGCCGTCTGCATGATGGCTAGGGTTTCCACTACGTCTGCGGTGGCCAGACGAGCCCTTTGGCTCGAGATCTGGTTTGCTGACACTGCTTCCAAGAAATCCTTGCTTTCTTTGCCCTTTCAGGGTAGCTCCTTCTTTGGGCCTGATCTTAAGGAATTGATCAGCGAGGCCGCAGGGGGTAAGAGTACTTTTCTATCCTTGGTCCCTAAAAAGAAATTGGTGCTTAAGCGTAACCGGTATTTTCGTTCCTTTCAGAATGAGACATGTCCGGCGAACCAGGTGGTTCCCTCAGCTCTGTGTACCTCCTCCAAGCCCAAACAACAGTGGAAGCCCAAGGTCTCCTCCAAGCCAAAGGCTTCCAAGACTGCTTCTGCATGACTCTCTGAACCCGGGTCCACACCCTGCTGTGGTTGGTAGTCTGTGACTCTTTCACAGCATGTGGGAGGATTCAGTGACGGACCCATGGGTTTTACAGGTAGTGATAGAATGGTACAGAATCCCTTTCTATTCTCTTCCTCCCTTTCCCTTTAGTCTTTCTCATACGCCTCAGGGTACAGAGAAATGTCCTCTGTTTGGCGCTGTTCAGGCTCTACTGGGCAAGGATGTCTTGGAGCCTATGCCTTTTCCAGACAGTGGTTCGGGGTTTTATTCAAACCTCTTTCTGGTCACCAAAAAGGATGGCGGATGTCTCCCTATTTTGGATTTGAAGGATCTCACCTCCTTTGTGAGCAGGACTCACTGTTGCCAGGAATCTCTGCGCACAGTGATTGCTGCCATGTCTCCGGGGGAGTTCCTTGCTTCTCTGGCTCTACAGAATGCTTATTTACACATCTCAATTCATCCAGAGAGCAGGCAGTACCTCCGGTTTGTCTGCAACAGGGGACATTTTCAGTTCTCAGCTCTTCCATTTGGTCTGACGATGGCTCCTCGGGTGTTCCAACGTGTTCTTGGGGGCCTTGATATCAGTCCTCCACCGGGACGGCATCAGAGTGACTCCTTACATGGACGACTTGCTGTTGAAAGCCACCTTGGCGGACCTTCTTCAGCAAATTCAGACCTGCATCCAAACTCTCATCCATCACGGATGGATCGTCAACTTGGACAAGTCAGATCTTGTCCCGTCCCAGCAACTGGTCTTCCTGGGTCTTCTCTTTGATACTCAGAAGAGCATGGTGTTCCTCCCGGACGAGGTGGCTCACCAGATCACCCACAGGGTTTCTGTGATTCTGTCTCAGGATCCGGTTCCAGTTCAGAAGCTGTCTTCTCTGGTGGGAAAGTTCATATCCATGATAGAAGCGGTCCCATTCCCCATGTCGCACATCAGGGAACTCCAGAGGTTTGTGATCCAGGTGTGCAAGACTCTGCCAGATCATCAGAGGATGTCTGTTTCCCTTCCTCTTCATGTGGAACTGAGCTTGGAGTGGTGGCTGGACCTTTCAAACCTGCTGAAGGGGAGTTCTTTTCTGATTCCCTACTGGACCACTGTGACAACGGACGCCAGCCTCTCGGGCTGGGGAGTTGTCCTGGGTCGATTCAGAGCTCAGGGGAAATGGTCCATGGAGTCCCTTCTTCCGATCAACATCTTGGAGCTCCGGCTGATATTTCATGCCCTGCGTCATTGGGTGTCTCGGCTGGAAGACTGTCCAGTCCGAGTGGAGTCTGGCAACACCAATGCAGTGGCCTACACCAACAAGCAAGGCGGAACAAGAAGTCTCACTGCTTGGTTAGAGCTCAAGGCTATTTTGTCCTGGGCAGAAAATCATGTTCCTGCCATATCCGCAGTGCACATTCCAGGCGTAGACAACATCATGGTATGCTTCCTCAGTCACACAGTGGACAACCGAGAGTGGGAGTTACACCCACATGTGTTCCAGCTCGTTGTTCAGAGGTGGGGGATGCCCCACGTGGACCTGATGGCGACAAGACACAACAGGAAAGTTCCTGTGTTCTGCTCTCGGTGGAGAGACGCTGTAGCTATAGATGCAGTGTCCATCCCTTGGATGTTTCCTCTGGCCTACATCTTTCCTCCCCTTCCCAGGTTGACAAGGGTGTTATGGAAATTGAAGATGGAGCGTTATCCAGTCATCATGATTGCTCTGTATTGGCCTCGTCAATCCTGGTTTCCGGAGCTTCTGGTTCTATCTATGGCGGAGCCCTTTCCGCCCCCCTCCTATCCAGCTCTTCTGCAGGGTTACCTGTGGAAGGAAGATGTTCATCAGCTCAATTTGACAGCCTGGAGGTTGAATCCTCTATGTTAAAGAAGAGAGGTTTTTCTTCTGCTGTGGTGGCTACTATGCTTGGTGCCCGTAAGCCTGTTTCTTCCAAGATCTATCACAGTGTCTGGTTGACCTTTGTGTCTTGGTGTGCTGACAGGGATCTGTCCCTTGATTTTGATTTACCTACTGTCCTGACCTTTCTGCAGGATGGTGTGGATAAGGGACTCAGTTTGAGTTCTCTTAAGGTACAGACTTCGGCGATTTCTGTCTTCTTTCAAAAGCGCATTGCTATCCTTCCTGATGTCAAGGTTTTCTTCCAGGGCGTTGCTCATGTTCATCCTGCCTTCCAGAGTCCCACTCCTCAGTGGGATCTTAATTTGGTTTTGGGAGTTCTTCAGCGCCCTCCTTTTGAGTCTTTGGCTACTATTCCTCTACGTCTGTTGACGTGGAAGATGGTTTTTCTCCTGGCGATCGTGTATGTTCTCTGTGTTGCGGAGTTGCAAGCTCTTTCCTGTAAACCACCATATCTGGTGTTTCACAAGGATAAGGCGGTGCTTCGCACCTCCAAGGAGTTTTTACCTAAGTTTGGCTCAGAGTTTCACATCAGTAAGGAGATTGTGGTGCCCTCTTTCTGCCCTAACCCCTTTTCTGACAAGGAAAGATCTTCACTTGTTGGATGTGGTGCGTTGTCTCAAATTTTATATTCATCGGACTGAATCTGTCAGGAAATCAGATGCTCTGTTCGTCATTCCTGAGGGACCTAGGGCAGGAAGACCGGCGTCCAAAGTGACTATTGCGTCATGGATCAAGGCCACTATTCGTAGGGCTTACGAGTTGAGGAATAAGCATGTTCCCTTTCGAGTCACAGCTCATTCCACCAGGTCCATTGGGGCCTCTTGGGCCTATAAGAATCAGGCTTCTGCTGATCAGCTGTGCAGGGCGGCCACTTGGTCCTCTGTGCACACCTTTTCGAAACACTACCGTGTGGATGTGCAGGCTTCGGCTGATGCCAGCTTTGGGAGGAAGGTCCTGGAGGCAGTTTTGCCTGTTTAGGATCTTCTTCTTAGGTTCTTGGTGGTTCATTACTGTTGAGCCCTGTTGGCTCTAGTTCAGTGTGCTGTGTATCAGTTTCTGGGGTGTTTTTACCCCTGTTCAGTGTCCATTGACACTTCAGTTTTGTTGGGCTATCTCTGACCTGTTGGTCCATAGCTGCACTGGTGACTTTCGGGGCCTTGCGTCTGGTCCTTGCCTTCTTCCCGCCTCTGGGAAACTCAATGGTTGGACATCCCAGTTACCAGTAGCCTGTATTGGACCTCAGAGAAAAGAGGGTTTTAGTCTTACCTGTTAAATCCTTTTCTCTTAGTCCATACAGGTTACTGGTCTCCCACCCGGTCAAGGGACCATGCTTGACCCTGTGGCAGATCGTGGGGGTCCTTCGGGATCATGCTTGCAGGAGTCTTCTTTCCCTTCTACAATCTAGTCAATATTTAGTGTCTCAAATCTTACTGGAGCTGATTGGCTAGCTGCAGCCAAGCAGGGAATGTAGGCTCCACCCCCTGCATTCACTTCTAGAATTGTTCCTTTCTAATTAAAGGGGTGGATTGCCTACCAAAGTTACCAGTAACCTGTATGGCCTAAGAGAAAAGGATTTAACAGGTAAGACTAAAATCCTCTTTTCTCTGTCGTCCAATACAGGTTACTGGTAACTTTGGGTACGCGATCAGCCCCTTTAAGTAGGCAGGAACAATACTGAGAGTGACTGCTGGGTGGAGCCTACCTCCTCTCCTTAGCTTGCAGCTAGCCAATCCCCTTCCAGTAGGATTTGTTCCTTGGTCAAGACACAAGGCAAGAGGACAGGCCTGCTATAGTTTTAGCTTTTTATTTTCTGTTAGATATGGAAAACCACCTTTAGGTGGATTACCATCACTGACCATTCCCATCACCCAAATGTGGATAGCTCAGTTTACCAGGTGCTTTTGTGGACCTAAGCCCTGGGGGGGGAAATCTTTGCTGCAAGTTCTTTCCCCAGGAGTTGCCCACCGAGGCTTCTTCTTGATATATGGTAATCTGAAGACAGAAGATCTGTTGAAAAAGGTGAGCACCCTTTGAGTGCTGAGGTCCACATGTCCCATGCTTCCCCTCCGCATACGGGTCTCATTTGGAGTTCCTATGACATACTTGTGTACTCATTGGGTATATCTGTGTCTGTGGGATGTTTGGAGCAAGTTTCTGTGGTAACTTAACCCTTTTGCTGCTGGTTAGCATCTTTTAGGAGCATTGTGGACACCTTCCCTGGGGACCAGTGTTTATTAGATCTGCTGATTTGTTCTAGTGGGCTTTTGAGTGGTTTTACATTTTGGTATTCACCTTAACTTTGAGTTCCCGCGTTTACCGCATAGACTCCATTGCTCCATTCACTTCTATGGGACTTTACAGTTTGGAACGTATCTCTGCAACCGCTCCACGCAATGAAGTCAGAGATGGCTCATTTGGTTGGTCTGCCCTTGCTCTGTTATCCGGTCAACGGTCTGGGCATGTTGGAGGGGGGGGGGAGACTCAGGGGGCTTCGATCACTGTTGAGGTACTTTTTTTTTTTTTTTTTTTTTTTTTTTTTTTCCTTCTCAGTGAAACCATTCCCATGAGCGCTTTTGATTGGCTCCCGCCGTGGCAGCCATTTTGTGCATTCACAACTGGAGTAGCCTAAGCAGGGCTTGGACTCTCCTCAACAGTTTAACCCTCCACCTACTAGATAAGTCTAATTTAGCGTTTTTGGGGTGATTGTATTTATCATACACACTATTTTGTGGGTGTGTGTCTGATACTTTGACCGTTTGACTCTGTGAGAATGTCTATTCAGTTAGACCTTGGGGGATACTGGGGTGGCTGTGTAGCTCATTGCTCCTCGTGTCACTCTGGGTTACCTAGTGTTCCTGATGTGTCTGATTACTCTGAAGAGGAATTATTGGTGGACTCTGATGTTGAAGACTGCTCTGCAGTCCCTTCCTCAGTTTTTTGGGGATCCCTTTGAGGCTGATTCTTTTCCCTCGGCCGAGGGCCTAATCAGGGCTGTGTTGAACACACTGAACATTCCCTTGATGCAGGAGGTTTCTTCTGATCCAGCCGATGTGTTCCAGGAGCCTGTTAGCCCCCATACTTGTTTCCCACCTAATCCCACCCTTGACCACTTGGTGTCTGAGACTGCTCTCAAGGCTATTTTTGCGATGGCTGGTTCTGTCCTGCGTCCCGCTTTTGCTGCAGCGTGGGTGAATAGAGCTGTGGCTGTTTGGACTGAACAGCTCACTTCAGATGTCCGTCAGGGGGCTCCTACTGCTGACATGTTGGCTTCTTGCCAACATCTGAGGCTCAACATTATGTCTCTGCTGCCCTGTTTAACACTGTGCGTATGGTAGCCAGGACATCAGGTATGTCTGTGTTAGCCAGACATGCTCTTTGGCTCAAGATCTAGCCTGCTGACACTGCCTCCAAGAGGGCTCTCCTGTCCTTGCCCTTTCTGGGCACATCACTCTTTGGGCCTGATCTCAAGGATCTGCTTAGTGAAGCCACTGGCGGGAAGAGTACTCACCTGCCAGTGGTCCAGAGGAAGAGGGTGCCGGTCAAAAACAAATCGCCTTTTTTGTCCCTTTCAGGCTGACTCGCTCCAAACGACCCAGGTGGTGCCTCAGGCACCGCGCTTCTCATTCAAGCCTAAGCAGCAATGGAGGCCCAAGTCCTCCGCTAAGCCCAAGGCTTCCAAACCTCCTTCTGCATGACTCGCCGGATCTGCGTCCCCATCCGCAGGTAGATGACCGCTTATGCCACTACCTTTCTGCTTGGGAGGCATCTGTGTTGGACCCGTGGGTTTTGCAGGTGGTGGCTATGGGGGTACAGGATCCCCTTCACTTCCCTTCCTCCTCCTCGCACTTTTTCTTCTCACTCTCCTCTGGGAGCAGAAAAGAGCCGCCTTTTCCAAGGAGCCATACAGGCCCTTCTGGACAAGGCGGTCTTGGAATCTGTTCCTCCTCAGGAAAGGGGGTTGGGGTTCTATTCCAACATCTTCGTGGTTTCCAAGAAGGATGGCGGCTGCCGTCCCATTTTGGATTTGAAGGATCTTAACTCGTGGTCAGGTCCCAGTATGGCCAGGAGTCATTACGCACGGTGATCACTGCCATGTCCCCCGGAGAATTTCTGTCCTCGCTGGATCTTCAGGATGCACATCACCATTCATCCAGAGAGTAGGCAATATCTTCGCTTTGCCTGCGACCGAGGACATTTCCAGTTTTCAGCCCTCCCCTATGGCCTGACCACAGCTCCTCAAGTCAACTGTCCCGTGAGTATTGATTTCTGTCCTCCTCGGGACGGCATCAGAGTTATCCCGTAAATGGATGACCTCTTTAGAAGCCATCTTCTCCGGAACTCCTTAATCAGCAGGTGCAGGATTACATTCATGCTCTGTCCCGTCACAGGTGGATCATCAATCTGGACAAGTCAGACCTTGTTCCTTCACAGAGGATGGTGTTTCTGGGCCTCCTTTTCGACACCCAGAGAGGGATGCTGCTGAAGGTCCAAGCTGTCCTGTCTCTGGATCCGGTTCCAGCCACTAAGCTGTCATCCCTGGTGGGGAAGTTCATTTCCACCATAGAAGCGGTTCCGTTTTCCATGGCTCATACCAGGGAAACTTCAGAGGTTTTTAATCCTGGCATGCAGGGGTTGACTAGATCTCCTGGATAGGTCCCTATCTCTCCCTATTCATGTCAGGCTGAGCCTCTCCTGGTGGCTCAACCTGAACAATCTCCTGAAATGCAGGCCCTTCCTTGTGCCATTCTGGACAACAGTGACGACAGTTGCCAGCCTCTCGGGATGGGGAGCGGTCCTGGGGTACTTGAATGCTCAGGGCCAGTGGTCACAGGAAGAATCTCTTCTTCCCATCAATGTCCTGGAGCTTCGGGTGATATTTCATGCTCTGCGACACTAGACACGTCAGCTGGTGGATTGCCTGGTCATAGTACAGTCAGACAACGCCACAGCGGTAGCCTACATCAACAAGCAAGGGAGCACAAGAAGTCTTGCAGCTTGGCTAGAGGTCAAGGCTATTTTATCCTGGGCAGAGGAGTATGTCCCTGCCATTTCCACAGTTCATATTCCTGGCGTAGACAACGTCCTGCAGACTTCCTCAGTCGACACACAGTGGACAGCGGAGAGTGAGAACTGCATCAAGAGGTATTTGGCCTCATTGTCCAGTTGTGGGGTCTTCCGTGCATCGACCTGATAGCAACAAGACACAACAGGAAGGTTCCAATGTTCTGCTCTCTCTGGGCGGATCCCCTGGCTCTAGCAGTGGAAGTATTATCGCCTGGTCCTTGCCTTCTCTTCCCGTCCTGGGGAACTTAATGGTTGGACATCCAAAGTAACCTGTATTGGACAACAGAGAAAAGAGGATTTTAGTCTTACCTGTTAAATCCTATTCTCTCAGTCCGTACAGGTTACTGGTCTCCTACACTGTCAAGGGACCATGCTTGGCTCTCCTGTGGCAGACTGTGGGGGTCCTTTCAGGTTCATGCTCACAGGAGTCTTCCTTTACCATCTTACTACCTAGTCAATAGTTAGTTTTCAAATCTTACTGGAAGGGGATTGGCCAGCTGCAAGATAAGGAGAGGAGGTAGGCTCCACCCAGTAGTGACTTCTCAGAATTGTTCCTGCCTACTTAAAGGGGCTGTTCACCTACCCAAAGTTACCAGTAACCTGTACAGACTAAGAGAAAAGGATTTAACAGATAAGACTAAAATCCTCTTTTTCATGTTGATGTTAAGGAGTCTTTTTAACCTTTTGAATCCTAGAGAGGTCTCAAACGCAGTTCTTTTCAGTGGAATGTGTTTGGAGTCCTCTAGCATTCATTTATTTAAAATTGCCATTAACATTTTTAAACCGTTTACATTTGTCTCCCAGTGGTTTGCCCCAGAACTGTGTCTTAAGAGAACTGGAATGGCTTGCCACAAACCATACAGAATGCAGCCTCCATAGACCTCTGCTGGGCTTTCATGGCAGGCATAAGGGACTGTGGGGACTGCAAGTTACTGTCCAAGTTACTGTCATGGACTGTGAGACTTAAGTCTGTACTTGCAGGACTGATTATAGAGCCCCAAGGGTCTCTCTTCAGGCCTCCATTCTGCTCCCCTATTGGTCCCTTGTGGTTCACAACAGCTCCTGTTTCATCTGAAGTCCTGTTTCCCTTTTCTCATTACTGAGCAGTTTACAACTCATGGCACTCATTAATTAAGTGATGTACCAAACCATAACACTGAACGCCTTGGTTCAGGGCTAAATAAATAGACCAAAGGTTTAGGAGCTAGACTTTGCATCAGAGAGGAGAACCTCCTATTGGCACCTAGTGGAACAAAGCTGCGATACAGTGTTTTTATGCGTATGGTTCTTTGTCTACCAGTGGAATAAGGCTTCACTGTCAGACACAGTAATGTGTGGTTTTTTGACTACCAGGCCAGAGAGGTCTGTGTATATGGGGATCTGTGGTGGCTAGGGGGTCAGACAGTGTATGTGGGGCTCTTTGACTACCAGTGGAACCAGGTTGGGGGGTGGGGTTCTGTGACTATATGGGGCAGTGGGACTAAGGTAATGCATCAGGCAGTGTATGTGGGAATCTGTGGCTACCAGTGGGCATTATAACAAGGTGGTCAAACAGTTTATGTAGGGATCTGTGGCTGACACATGCCATCCAGCATTTGAAATAGTCAGAGGGCCCTTGTTTTAGGCGGAGTTAAGTTCATGAGCTATCGACAAATTGTGTATGTAAAGGAATACATAATTTAGAACAAGAACAAACACATACATTAAAGGGATAGTAATGTCCCATAAAAATGGTTCAAGTTTTGTAGAGGTTAAAAATTATAGTATTTATAGCATATAGTATCTCTCAAGCCACTATTACTTGAGAGAAATTCACTTTCAAAGTCCCCCCCTCCCTCCCCTTCTACTGATGTCAGCTGTAAAGCTGATAGCAGGAGATTCGAATCGTTCTACTCGAGGAGGCTCTTCAGCAGAGCCAAAATCGTATTCTTTAAAAAGAACGGTCTACAAAGCGTGCTTGCAAACCAGGCACACTTTGTAGACCTTTCCAACGAAGTAATTCTTTTTAAATATTAAATTTCAGCTTTGCTGCAGAGCTGCAGGCTGGTCCCAGGACTGGGATCTCCTGCTGTCAGCACAGCACTTATGTCAGGAGAAGGAGAGGGGGAAGTTTGAAAGCAAATCTCTCTCAAACCATAGAGGTTTGAGAGGATTTTTAGCATATAGTACAATTTAACCTCTTCAAAACTATAACACTTTTTTTATGGGACATTACTGATCCTTTAATGTTTAAACTTCAACTTAAGTTTTATTGTTGTAGAGCGTTTTGATTTCTTGCATACACAGTATGATCTCCATTAAAAGAAAACCAAGGTAGAAAAGAGGGGATAGATGGATTTGGGTCACAAAGAGGGACCGCGCTCCCTACACTTTGCAGATATACTGTATATGCCCTTTAGGTTAGGCGATCAATGCTGCCAACAGGAAGGTGGTCACCACCTTCCCTTTACTTCCTCCTCTTCCAGACCGCATTCAGTGAAAGTCTGGGCGGAGGAGTACGACCTTCAGTGCTTTGAAGTTTGGCCTCTTCCATTCGGATGTTCATAGAATGTCTGCTTGAAGAGGAGGAGATACATGAAGGAGGTGATTCCCTGTAGTGTAAAAAAAAAACCACTTCCCCACATGCAGGACAAGTTTGGTAGGTGCCAGATCCCATTGTTTTTTGTTGAGCTGTGTACACTGTTTAGTACCCTGTTAGATTTACATGTTCTATCTTTAGGTTACAGGGTAAATCATCAGACTCTGAATACTATTGTAAAACGTTACAGCAAAAATGGCAGAATCTATTTTGATGACTACGTTGCATGCTGTGTGAAACTGCGGGCACTATCAGGTAACTTTTTTGTAATGTAATTAATTTTGTCATATCTCCAGTTTTACAATATTTTGTAAAAACCTTTCATTTGCTTTGTGAAAAAAATCTTTGAACAGCTTCTGACTAATTATTGCTCTTTGAGAAAATAGTTTTCTGAATTGAGCTTAAAATATGTAAGTGAAGTGTGTTGAAGTTTTGATCCTCAAAGGCTGCAACTACAGGATTTAAAGAACTTCATGCTTGTGCTTCGGTGAGTTATTCAATACAAATCACTGATTTAAGCAGATCAGTTAACCCCTTAAGGACCAGCGGTCCCAGGTTGTGTGGTCCTTTAAGGACCAGATAGGGAAGTTTGACGTGCCGCCCCACGTGACTGATCACGTGTGCCGGCACGCAGGACAAGGGACTGAAAGAGATCACTCCATCCCCAGTATTACTCGCCGCTCTCCTGCAGGAACGCTGTGAGTAAAAGTATGTGACATACCAGGACCGGCACTGGTCCTTAAGTGCCAGACCAGCGTCACGGTCCGGGTACATCAATGGTCCTTAAGGGGTTAATCAGTATCCTTCGGTTCTGGAGAGTTTGCAATCCTTGAAACCAAACTTTCACAATTCTGCAGTGATTATTTGGATGTTAATTGGATTGTGTCCTTTTCAATGTTCTGTAGATAAATGGATCTGTGACATATTAGTAAATATTCTAGGTCAGTGAGCACTTCTCATGTGGACTTTGTTACCCCATCTATATACCATTGTATGTTATGTATGGCTTTAACATTCAAGGGGTTAAACGTCTTCTTTAAATCAACAGGAATTTTGTCGTCTGCAGTTTATTTGCCTCTCCGTTGCTCAGATTTGTTTGTACGTGTTCCTTATTGTCTATAGCGTACAAACTCTGTATGTTGGCTATGATACAGTGAATTGTGTATCTCCATACTTTTTCTGATTTTAGTTCTCTGGCTTTCTGTATGTAATTGTTTTTATTTGCTCTTCAATAACACATGAACCCCAATGATTAATGGCCGGATGATGATAAATCATGCTCAGATCAACCCATAGATTAGAAATACATAGAAGGGATGTTCCATGTTACCTGTCCACCCATATAACCCGTCCCAAGGGGTCATAGCGCCGCTCATTAACCCTAAATGCTAAGAACAAGAAAAGGATGCATACGTTACATCAGAAAATACAAATGGCTACATGGCCAAACAAACCTCTACCCTCTGGGGATATACCTTCGGTTGAACAAAGATACTGTATGAACCGAGCCCTATGAGCAAGATGTAGCGTGACGTATATGCAGTCTCTAATGAAGACCTCAAACTACAATCATAACCAAAGTATCGAATGTAAAAAGAACACAGTACAGATACGAACAAGTGCGTACCTCATACATCTCTAATACATATACAATCTATATCCATGCCCTTAAATATCAATGACAGCACCTAGACGAGCTCCCCCTCTCGTGTATATAGAGCAATAGAGGGCATCCCCAATAACTCGGAGCTCATCACAGAATGAAAGTGTAAAAACGTAACATCTGAGATAGGTGTCCCATTGTGTTACAATCTGTGGGTCCACTGGAGGCTGTATATACATACAAAAATGTTCAAATGATGTGCAAAATGTCTTCTTCCTGTTATGAGCATCTACAGTCTACTTCTACTAAATATGAAGTTTGGATTTTGTATATAATCTGGGTTAGTTCTCTGTTAACAGGAAGAAGATATTTTGCACATAATTTGGTAAGTGAACATTTTTTGTATGTATATACAGCCTCCAGTGGAGGAGCGAAATGTTGACCACGGACTAAAGCTGCACTATATATATATATATATATATATATATATATCTATCTATCTATATCTATCTATATCTATATCTATATCTATCTATATCTATATCTATCTATATCTATATCTATATCTATCTATATCTATCTATATCTATATCTATCTATATCTATCTATATCTATCTATATCTATCTATCTATCTATATCTATCTATCTATATCTATCTATCTATATCTATCTATCTATATCTATCTATCTATATCTATCTATCTATATCTATCTATCTATATCTATCTATCTATATCTATCTATCTATATCTATCTATATATATATATATCTATCTTCAGTTATGGTGGGGAAAAAAGTGAATGAAAACCCCTTCCACCTGAATTTGGTGGGTGGTAGATAAAATGCTAAACAAAAATTTGACATACCAGTCAAGCCATAAGACTTGCTTTTCCCACAGAAATCACACTTTTGCAGTGTTACTATTGCAAGGGATTCTGGGTAGACATATGCAAATAAGTTTAACAAGGAAACACCTTTTTGCCTCAAATTCCGCTTTATACATGGATTGCTAAAAGCAAGTCTTATGGCTTGACTGGTATGTCAAATTTTTGTTTATATGTTTTATATAGTATATATATAATACACACACACACACACACACACACACACACACACACACACACACACACACACACACACACACACACACACTTGATTGGGAGATAGATGGCACTCACCGGTTTTGTTGCAGGTGTATAAAGATGTTTATTGGATCGACATTTTGGCCAAAATGTCTGGCCTTTATCAAGATTCTTTTGACTTTGCACCCTGGCATTTAGACTTGTTACAGTGAGTGCTACCGCTACGAAAATTTGTCATATGTGAGAGAGATTATAAAAATGCTGCATCACACCAAAGTCCACCTCCTAAGGTACACGCTACAAACCAAAAATGTTTGGACAGAGAAAAAAAGGCTAATTTGTAATAATCTTTGCTGCACTAATTGAACACACTTTAGCAGGGGTAATCAGCTTCCATAGGCTGGCATGAAGTGACAATGCAAATTAGGAGTCGCATATAAATGTTTATTATCTTGAGGTTTTATTTTCACCTTCTCCCTCCAAAAACAATAAACTAGCTCTGGTTTTATGGTGGGAACTGATTGCCCTGGGTCACCTTTTGATACTACAATCAATTTTGTGCTTTAGCTTTTTTACTGACTGAGAATCGGGTTAATTGTCGAATAAATTACAACCACTTACATGTTGCCTATAACTGCTGTATGGCAGTGCAATGCAGATTATTTCCCTTGTAGTCCCCGGAGCCTATAGATGCAACCATTTTGTATTGACTTGGTCCCACAGTGGCTGATGACATTGAGAAATCCAGCTGCATCACAGATAACAAAGGTTCAGTGTGTTTTAAATGAGGTTCTTGTGTAGTGCTATTGGTGGTAAAATTAAGCCTAAGGAAATATATATATATATATATATATATATATATATATATATATATATATATATATATATATATATATAATATATATATATATAATATATAATTTCACTGTCGTCCAATACAGGTCACTGGTACTCTGGGAGGCGTAAGTCCCCTTTAATAGGCAGGAACAACTATGCAAATGATTTGCAAGGGGCGGAGCCTCCCCTCTTACTTAAGCCACCTTCTGGCCAGAGCCACTTTAGATCGATTTGTTCCTGGTGTGCTTGCACACCAGGTAGAGAACATCTATGCATCTTAGTGTTTTATTATTTTTTATTCAAATATGGAATACCACCATTAGGAGGGTGACCATGGCTGTGAATTGCCCTCTTTAAAGTGGCTGGTGCAGCTTCCAGGGATTTTCTGTGGATCTTATGCCCTGAAGAGGGGACAGCTTGTGTTAAGCAGCTTCCCTATTGGGGAATTTACCTCCTGGTTCTTTCCCACTTCATCATGGTCACCTGAAGACAGAAGTCCTGCAGGAAAGGTGAGTCACCCATTGAGTGCTGAAGGTCCACTTGTCCCCACAGTGTCCCTTTGATGGGCTTGTATTTGGGAGTTTTAATACACTCCAGCACTCATAGGGTGTTTCTATTGCATTATTACTGTTTTATGCAATTTCTGTGGTATTCTCTGGGTTTTGGAGCTTTGGGTATTCATTTATTTATGTTTCTCATGTGTTTCATGCTTGTTTGGGCACCTTTTAATGTTTTCTTAAACTTTATTAAAAATGGTGTTCCGCGTCTTTAAGCGCGGCTTTTTCCCGCTCAGACGCGAGGGCTCCTTTACTCTCTATGAGAATTCACAGTGTGGGACATATCTCTGGAACCGCTTGTCACAGCAACTTCAGAGAGGGCTCATTTTAATGCTAGGCTCCTGCTCTATCATCCGGAATGTGTTTTATTTATGTGGGGTGTTCAGGGGGGCTTCGGGCACTGTTTGGGGTACTTGTAAGGGAAAACTACATTTCCCATGAGCGCTTGGTTCGCGCTAGTTTCTGATTGGCTGTCATGACGGCCGCCATTTTGTGGTACTTTTCCTAAGCGAGTACACTACGCAGGGACCGAGCCTTCTCTCTCCTCAACAGATTAACCCTTCGCTGGCCAGATAAGTCCGATTTTAGACATTTCTGGGGTGAAACTTTAATCATTTACACTTTTTCTGGGTGATAGTGTTGTTAGTGGGGTATATTGACGCTGTGAGCATGTCTACTTCACTGGAGCTAGGGGCTAGACCCAAGTATAAGGAGGATGGGGGGTCTGCTACCCCCATGGCGTTTTGCTCCTCTTGCCACATTGGGCTGGCTAGCGATAATGTGGGGGATCTATGCCCTAATTGTACTGGTCAAGATAGCAACCCTGGGCTTCCCAGCCACGCTATTGAGCCATCTTGGGTGAGGGAGTTTAAAGCTGCCACTAGGAATCTCAGATCCACGCTTCAACTCTTTCCCTCTCAGATTCAGGGGGCTCTCCAGGTCTGGCAGAACCCCTCTACCATCAGGACCTCCCTGCCTAAGCCACAGGGAGCTCCTGATGTCACTGATTCTTCTGAAGAAGAACTCTTACAGGATTCTGATGCTGAGGAACGTACTGTTATTGAATCTAACAGGTCCATTGGGGACCCCTATGTGTGTGACCCTGAAGTTTCGGCTGAGGGTCTGATCAGAGCGGTTCTGAATACGCTCAACCTTCCTCTGACTCAGGAATCCACTTATGATCCTACTGATGTTTTTCAGAAAAAGCCATCTAAGCCAGTTGTTTGTTTTCCAACTAACCCTACTCTTGCCCGTCTGGTCTCTGAGGCATGGAAGAATCCTGATAGATCTTCCTCTGTCTCCAAAAAGTTTGCTAAACTTTACCCTTTTCCTGAGGCTGAGCTGGCAAAATGGGTTCATCCTCCCAAGGTGGATGCTCCTGTTTCTAGACTATCCAAATCTACCGCTTTGGCTGTCTCAGATGCCTCTGCCCTGCAGGATTGGACGGATAAAAAGCTAGAGCTTTCTCTTAAATCTATTTTTGCCTCCATTGGCACTGCCATGCGCCCAACTTTTGCTGTGGCATGGGTTAATAGAGCCATTGCGGCCTGGACTGAACGACTGACTGAAGCAGTTCGCCAGGATGCGCCAGTATCTGAACAGTTGCAGCTACTCGCTAATATCACTGAAGCTCAGAACTATGTTGCTGACGCTGCTTTTGATGCTGTGCGCATGATGGCGAGGGCCTCCACTTCTTCTGTGGTGGCTAGACGCGCTCTTTGGCTGAAAATTTGGTCTGCTGATACAGCCTCTAAGAAAGCCTTGCTTTCCTTGCCCTTTCAGGGGAATTTGCTTTTTGGGTCTGAACTCAAAGAAATGATCAGTGAGGCTACTGGCGGTAAAAGTACTCTTCTACCCTCAGTCTTTAAGAAAAAGTTTCCAGCCAAACGCAATTGGTCCTTTTGTTCCTTTCAGACTGAGACACGCTCCTCGGCCCAAACGGGTCCTCCCACTACGCGCTCCTCCTCCAAGCCCAAACAGTCCTGGAAGCCCAAAGTTGCCCCCAAGGCCAAGACCTCCAAGACTGCTTCGGCATGACTCGCCGAACCCGGGTCCGCATCCGGCTGTAGGCGGTCGTCTCCGCATCTTTCGCCGGACTTGGGAGGAGTCAGTGGCGGACCCATGGGTTCTTCAGGTGGTGTCAGAGGGATACAGGATCCCTTTCTCTTCCCTTCCTCCTTTTCGGTTCCATTTTACTCGTCCTTCTCAGGAACCCACAAAAAGGCGTCTGTTCGACGCTATTCAGGATCTCTTGGACAAAGAGGTCCTGGAGGCGGTTCCTCAAGGGGACACAGGTTCAGGATTTTATTCCAACCTGTTTGTGGTAGCCAAAAAGGACGGAGGAGCTCGTCCCATTTTGGATCTCAAAGATCTCAATGCCTATGTGGTGACTTCCCACTTCCGCCAGGAGTCCCTGCGCTCTGTGATTGCAGCAATGTCTCCAGGGCAGTTTCTTGCCTCCCTGGACCTTCAGGATGCTTATCTTCACATCCCTATTCATCCAGAGAGCAGGCGGTATCTCAGGATTTCCTGCCACAGGGGACACTTTCAGTTTGCAGCGCTCCCCTTTGGGCTGACTTCAGCCCCTCAGGTCTTCCAGAGGGTGTTAGGCTCCTTGATAGCGGTGCTCCATCAGGACGGGATCAGAGTGACCCCCTACATGGACGATCTCCTACTGAAGGCCTCCTCAGCGGAGCTTCTCCGTCAGCAATTACAGATGTGCATGCACACCCTGAACCGTCATGGCTGGATCCTGAATCTGGACAAGTCGGACTTGATTCCATCAGAGGCTTCTGTTCCTGGGTCTCCTGTTCGACACTCGCCAATGCATGGTGTTTCTTCCAGAGGACGTGGCTCACCAGATAGCCGTCAGAGTGGCTGGGATTCTGGACATGGACGAGATTCCAGTACCGAAGTTGTCGTCCTTAGTGGGGAAGTTCATTTCCACGATCGAAGCAGTACCATTTGCCATGGCCCACTCCAGGGATCTTCAGAGATTTGTGATCCAGACGTGCAAGAATCATCCAGATCATCAACATCTGTCTGTTTCTCTTCCTCCTCATGTCGAGTCGAGTCTGCACTGGTGGTTAGAGCTCTCATCTCCTGAAAGGGAGATCCTTTCTAGTTCCTCATTGGACCACAGTCACAACGGATGCCAGCCTTCGGGGCTGGGGTGCAGTCTGGGGTCGTTTCAGTGCTCAGGGGAAATGGGGTCTGGAGGAATCCATGCTCTCCATCAATGTTCTGGAACTTCGAGCTGTCCGGCTTGCCCTGAGGCACTGGGAGTCTCAATTGACCGGTCTTCCGATCAGAGTGGAGTCCGACAACGCCACGGCGGTGGCTTACATCAACAGGCAAGGCGGCACAAGAAGCGGTTCCGCCTGGTGGGAGGTCAAGGATATTTTGTCTTGGGCAGAAGATCACGTGCCTGTCATCTCTGCAGTTCATATTCCAGGTGTGGACAACGTCATGGCAGACTTCCTCAGTCGTCACACCGTCGACAGCGGAGAATGGGCTCTTCATCCAGAGGTGTTTCACATGCTCACTCAACGGTGGGGGATGCCTGTGGTGGATCTGATGGCTACCAGACACAACAGGAAGGTTCCGGTGTTTTGCTCCCGGTTGAGGGACTCCCTTGCTCTAGCAGTGGATGCCTTGTCGATCCCTTGGGACTTCCCCCTGGCTTACATCTTCCCTCCTCTTCCTCTATTGATCAGAGTTATCCAGAAGTTGAAGAGAGAGCGTTGTCCTGTCATCCTGATCGCTCCAAACTGGCCTCGCCAGTCCTGGTATCCGGAGTTGATGGCCATGTCAGTGACGGATCCGATCCCGCTTCCTGCCCGTCCGGACCTACTTCTTCAGGGGTATCTGTGGAAGGAGGATGTTCACTCTCTCCATTTGATGGCATGGAGGTTGAATCCTCGATTCTAGCAAAGAAAGGATTTTCTCCTTCTGTGGTGTCGACTATGCTCAGTGCTCGTAAGCCTGTTTCTTCCAAGATCTATCATCGCATATGGTCAACTTTTGTGACATGGTGTTCTGATAAGAAGTTATCCCTTGAATTCCATCTTCCCACTGTCCTGGCCTTCTTGCAAGACGGTGTGGATAAGGGGCTCAGTCTGAGTTCCCTCAAAGTTCAGACTTCTGCCTTGTCTGTGTTTTTCCAGGAAAGGATTGGTATCCTTCCTGATGTGAAAGTTTTCTTCCAAGGTGTGACTCATGTTCGACCTGCCTTCAAGAGTCCTGCTCCCCAGTGGGACCTCAATTTGGTGCTGGGAGTTCTCCAGCGACCACCGTTTGAATCCTTGGCTTCCATTCCATTACGTCTCGTGACTTGGAAGATGGCCTTCCTTTTGGCTGTTGTGTCAGTGCGCCGGGTAGCAGAGTTACAGGCCTTGTCTTGTAAACCTCCTTATCTGGTGTTCCACAAGGATAAGGCTGTGCTTCGCACTACCAAGGAATTCTTACCCAAGGTTGTGTCCGAGTTTCACATCAATCAGGAGATTGTGGTTCCCTCTTTCTGCCCTAATCCTTCATCTGACAAGGAAAGAGATCTCCATCTGTTGGATGTGGTGCGTTGCCTCAAGTTTTATGTTCATCGCACCGAGTCTATCAGGAAGTCTGACGCTCTATTCGTCATTCCTGAGGGGCCTAGGGCAGGGAGACCGGCTTCCAAAGTTACCATTGCCTCTTGGATTAAGGCTACTATCCGTGAAGCCTATAAGTTGAGGAATAAGCATGTTCCCTTCCGGGTGACTGCCCATTCCACCAGATCTATTGGGGCCTCTTGGGCCTACAAGAATCAAGCTTCTGCTGATCAACTGTGCAGAGCGGCCACTTGGTCCTCTGTGCACACTTTTTCTAAGCACTATCGAGTTGATGTACTGGCTTCGGCTGATGCCAGTTTTGGAAGGAAGGTCCTGGAGGCAGTCTTGCCTGTGTAGGTCT
Organism: Rhinophrynus dorsalis; assembly: GCA_037306005.1. Lineage (NCBI taxonomy): Eukaryota > Metazoa > Chordata > Amphibia > Anura > Rhinophrynidae > Rhinophrynus > Rhinophrynus dorsalis. The sequence continues at coordinate 203,099,221 of CM074725.1, read as the reverse complement.
TCCACTCTGTGATCCTTAGTGCTTCCTTACTGTTGAGCCCTGTTGGCTCTGGTTTCGTGTGCTGTGTTAGGTCAGGGATTTTTCCCTTGGTTGGTGTCCGTTGACACTTACAGTTTGGGCTATGTTATTAACTGGGTCATAGCAGTTCTAGTGACTTGGGCCTTGCGCCTGGTCCTTGCCTTACTTCCCGCCTCTGGATCAGCTCAATGTTTGTACATCCCAGAGTACCAGTGACCTGTATTGGACGACAGTGAAAATAGGATTTTAGTCTTACCTGTTAAATCCTTTTCACTTTGTTCATACAGGTCACTGGTCTCCCACCCTGTCAAGGGACCAGTCTTGGCTCTCCTGTGGCATCCAGTGGGAGACTGTTCGGGCATGCTCACAGGAGTCTTTATTTTTGCTTACCTGAGGTCAGTTTTTAGGGTCTCAAATCAATCTAAAGTGGCTCTGGCCAGAAGGTGGCTTAAGTAAGAGGGGAGGCTCCGCCCCTTGCAAATCATTTGCATAGTTGTTCCTGCCTATTAAAGGGGACTTACGCCTCCCAGAGTACCAGTGACCTGTATGGACTAAGTGAAAAGGATTTAACAGGAAAGACTAAAATCCTATTATATATATATATATATATATATATATATATATATATATATATATATATATATATATATATATATATATATATATATATATATATATATATATATATATATATATATATATATAAAATAAATTTTTTTTTTTTTTTTTTTTTTTTTTCCCCTTCTGTTTTCACTGATTTCATTTTCATCTTTTCAGATGTCTTTAGGCGAAGAGACAGCATGCAGCAGGGATATGTGAACTTTGTATATGATGATGTAAGTATATACTGTATGTATTTTAATGTATGTGTGATGTTCTGTTAAAGGGATAGTAATGTTTCACAAAAACAGCAGTGGTGATGAATCTTC